>JBAMNC010000120.1:0-176446 GCA_037902135.1 Cetoscarus ocellatus | reverse complement strand
CCCCTCGACTGAGGTTTAAATTCTAGTATTACATCAAGAGGTGTTTTGGGGGGCAGAGAGGGAAACTGAGCAATTGGCATTAAACAAAGTTCATTGTTTGTAGATAGCAGAAGAAGCGTTTTTTTGGAAGATCAGACTTACTACTGATTTGCTCAAATGACATAAAAATATCATCCTTATACAACAGCTTTATGCTCAAAATTCTCTTTCTCCACCCAAGTTGCAACAGTTCTCGCTGAAAATGCTCGCTGTGTATACTGTTGTTTTACCCCATCCTTCAGACAAGTCTGCTGACCCTCTTGACTTGAATCTCTTTGACTTTGGGGACTCACCTGTCCCAGAGGGATGGAAAAGGAGACTTTGTCAGGAACTAGCTGCAAGGCCAGATGTTTTCTCGCTCCATGAATGGGACGTTTGTTTGGCTGCTGGAGTGGAACATTACATCCGATTGAATCAATCCACCCCTTCAGAGAGAGATCCCATTGACTAGTTCCTGCTGACATCGATGACATGAGACGACACATACAGCAGCTGATTACTGCTGGTATTGTGAAGGAATCACGGTCTCCGTGCGCATCACCTATAGTGGTGGTTCGTAGGAAGAATGGTTCAGTCAGAATGTGCATTGACAATCATCTGCTCAATAGTTGGATGATACCAGACCAATCAATGGTGCCTTGGACTCCTGACTGGCAGCAAGTGGTTTTCAGTATTAGATCTCCGTAGTGGATACAACCAGATTCCAATGAGTGAACAAGACAAAGAGAAGAGAGCATTTATCTGTCCGGTTGGATTTTACCAACTTGGAAGGATGCCACAAGGTTGTTCTGGTGCACCAGCTACCTTTCAACGACTTATGGAGAAGGCAGTCAGTGATATGCATCTCCTTCAAGTCATCATCTCTCTGGACTATGTCATCAGTTTTGGAAAAAAATGCTAAGAAGAGCATGAACACCACCTTCCAAACGTCCTTGACCACCTGCAAAGAGGTCAGCCTTGAAGTGTCACTGGATAAGTGCCAGTTTTGCCAGCCAAAGGTCAAATATGTAGGTCACATTATGTACAAAGCAGAATTTTCCACAGACCCAGAATAAGCGGAAGAGTCTAAACACTGGAAAGAGCCAACCGATCTCAAGAGCTTTTGGTCATTTCTCAGGTTCTGTGGCTACTATCGCAGATTCACCGCCAATTACTCCCATATCATTCAACCACTCACTAAGCTCACCAAAGGGTATCCCCCTGCTCAGAAAGGGAGGAAATTCCAGCCACAGATTCCACAAAGACCTATCTCAAAGCATCTGAACTATTTAGGGATAGATGGGAAGATCGTGCGAAGATGCTTTCAAGGAGGTCATCGTCTGTCTCATAAATGCTCGTGTACTGGCTTTTGCTGACCCTGCTAAACCATACATTATATATGTCAATGCTAGCACAAGTGGGCAAGGAGCAGTGTTAAATTAAGAACAACCAGAGGGCCTTAAGCCAGTGGCTTTTGCAAGCCAGAAGCTCAGCCAATCAGAACAGCAATTTCCTGCACATCAGCTTGAGTTCTTAGCTTTTAAGTTGTCTGTGGTTGACAAATTTCGTCACTACTTGCATGGAGCTAAGTTTACAGTGAAGACTGACAATAACCCCCTTACTTACATACTCAAGACAGCTCATTTGAATGCTACAGGACATAGGTGGCTAGCAGCTTTGACTACCTATCACTTTACCATCCAGCATTGACCTGGCCATCAAAATGTGGATGCTGAATTTCTATCCCGACAGTATGCCTGTGGAAGTCAAAATGATTGGCCAATCATTCCACCATCGGGCATCAAGGCTCTCCGTAAATGGGTGCATGACACAGAAAACTCAGGAACACCACCAAGACTAGTAGACCAGCTTGGTACTCCTCCAGAAGTTATTCCTGAGGTGTATGCATGCCCAGTAAGTCTCAATGGAAGCACTATTGATCAGCTTAGCCCACAAGAGCTTAAGATTGATCAAGAGTTAGATCCTGTCATTGGCCCAATAAAAGCTGCCATTGAAGCTGGCAAAGTGCCAGTCCCAACAAAACATGACTCCCCTGATGTTGTCTTGGTCTGTCAAGAAGTTTCTAAGCTACAACTTAAAGATGGTTTGTTGTACAGGGTCAAACAAACAGTAACTGGTAAGGAGAGTGAACAACTAGTCTCACCTGAGAGGTTCAGAAACACAGTCCTGAGATCTCTACATAATAAATGTGGACACCTAGGAAAAGAGAGAAACTCAGAGCTTCTAAAAGATAGTTCTATTGGCCGCATATGGCTAATGAGGTTGAACAGTATATTAAAACATGTGGAAGATGCATTTTCAAGAAACAGCTTACCCAACATTCAGCTGCACTAAATCAGATCTCTAGTACTGGCCCGCTGAATCTCGTCTGCATAGATTTCCTGCAAATAGAACCAGATAGCAAAGGCATAGCTAATGTGCTGGTCGTTACAGTCCACTTCAGAAGGTATGCACAAAGTTTCCCTACTAGAGATCAAAACTCAACTCAACTCAACTCAACTTTATGTATAGAGCACTTCAAAAACAACCATAGCTGAAACAAAATGCTGTACATCAAAAAGCCATCACTGTAGCCAAAGTTCTTTGGGAAAAGTATTTTGTCCATTATGGTCTCCACGCACAGATACTTTCGGATCAGGGAAGAGACTACAGGCTCTAATTTGGTGGACCAGGCGCTGGCAGGGCGCACCTGCCCTGTGCTGCGCCTGCGCCGCGCCAACAGGGTGTGTCCAGGGCATTTTGCTAGTTTCGTGCAAGGTGCAGGCAGGCGCACCCACGCCTCTGTCCATCCCACCGGCACAAGTAGCAGAGAGGGAGGAGAGAAGGCATGAGTGGGTTTAACACAGCCTAGTGTAATCTTCACCAATCAAATGAACGCCTCTCCTCGCCTTTAAGAGCGCCGCAGGCGAGGTGCAGTGACAATTTCACCTCGGTGGCGAAGATGGAATGAATCTTCTCCATCTCCATCTCCAGGGTGTCGCACAAGCAGAGCGATCCAACAGAAACCTCTTGTCAATGTTGGGTACCTTGCAGGATGAAAAAAAGCACCTATGGAGTCAGCACATAAGTCAATTGGTACACGTATCCAACTGTACTAAGAATGATGCCACAGGATACTCTATATTTTTTGATGCACTACTACCTGTAGACATTTGCTTCAATACCTATCTAGATGGAGAGCATGAACATGACCATCTCCAGTATGTCGAAGTTTAGACAAGATCTACAGAAAGCGTACAAGCTTGCAACTGAGGCAACTGACAAAAATCACTTGAGGAACAAGTCTCACTATGATTGATGTGTCCAAGATCAACCATTGGCAGAAGGAGATAGGAGTTGAGGAACCTTGGCCTTACAAGCCAACACAAACTTGGAGATCCACCCCATATGTCATTGTCAAACAGTTGCCCAAATTACCTGTAAACCAGAAAGTGGTTCTGGAGGTGTCAAAATTCTTCATTGAGACCGTCTCCAAGGTTACCTGATAAGGATGCCAAACACCTCAGCTAAGACAGAAAAAACTGCAGAAGCATCTGTCACAAGGTCGCAACACATCAAGAAGCATCAGAGTCACAAACAACGTGAGCTTGCAAATGGTGGCTCTTCTGATTGAGAGTCTGACTATGAAGGGATACTTGGATGTCAATTCTTTGACATAGATGAAGTGGAAGACATCTCTTGTCTGTGTACCAGCAATAAGGACAGACCTCTGAAGTCCCAGAGGAGAACCAAGACTTGACAGGAAGTGAACAAAGTGATTCAGACTTACCAAAGAGAGAGCCATCTGATGATCAAGAACCTGAAAACACAGGAAACGAAACTGAGACAGAGACAGAACAAGAACTAGGCACATCTAGTAAAAAATGCTAGAAGCAAGGATAGTCTAGCTAGATCTTTGGACTGATGTATGGAATTGAACTTTATTGGTGTTGGCCAAGATGTCTGAATAAGCTGCAACTGTCTGATGGATTTTTAAGTCAGTTTTCTTCAACGCATAAGAAAAACAGTGTTGAGCGAAAGAGAATTCAGGCCACAAACAAAAAGGTTATTCAAGAGACTGTTTTTTCAGTCTGTAAAAAAGTACAAATTTGGGGATTAAAATTAGTATTCAGAGCAAAAAATCATAATTCTGGAAATCAGAAATTCTGAAAAGTCAGAATTTAGAGAAAAGAAATATATTATATGAACAAAACTAAATCAAGAACCAAGGACTTTGGAGATTTAAATATTGATAATTCTCCCACAGAATTCTGACTTTAACCTTAAAATATGCCTTTTATTTTTCTGGGGCTTGACTTTTTCACAGACTTACACTACAGGTCAAAAGTTTTACAACACCACAATTTTTCCAGTTATTTATTGCACCTCAAGTCCAATGAACAGCTTGAAATGTCACAAAGGTAAGTGCTGTACTGCCATAGCTTAAAAGAAAAGGTTATTTTACTTAAAACTGAAAAATTACGTACATTTCAGAATTATACAAAAAGGCCTCTTTCAGGGAACATGAAATGGATTTACAATTTAAAGCTGTTCTGCAGCAATGAAGGTTGATCAAGCCTTGAAAGCTGGCTCTACTAATTCCTACAGGTGTTCCAACTTTTCTTGATTGCTTACAGCCCCCTCTGTCTGCATAAAAGCAGACCCTGTGGTACCATACCCTTGTATACCCCATCAGTTGAACAGCATTGTACTGCAGAAAGTGTGATGTTGCCACAAAATGGCAAGAAAAAGGCAATTAACAATGGAAGAGAGACAGACCATCATAACACTTAAACATGTAGGCCTTTCTTACAGACAAATTGCAAAGAAAGTCAAGGTGTCAGTGAGTACAGTTTTCTTCACCATCAAAAGGCGCTCAGAAACTGGGGGAAACTCTGACAGGAAGAGGTCTGGCGGACCCAAAGCCACAACTAAATCAGAGGACAAGTTTCTGAAAGTTAACAGTTTGTGTGACAGGCGGCTCACAGGACAACAGCTTCAAGCACAACTTAATACTGGTCGTGGCAGGCAAGTCTTAGTTTCAACTGTGAAGAGAAGACTTCAAGCTGCAGGTTTGACAGGACGAGTTGCAGCAAGAAAGCCATTGGTAAGATGTCAGAATAAGACAAAGAGGCTTGCCTGGGCCATGAAACACTGCCATTGGACTACTGAAGACTGGAAGAAGGTATTATGGACTGATGAATCAAAAATTGAAATCTTTGGTTCATCACTCAGGACCTTTCTACACCGTCGAGTAGGTGAAAGGATGGTTCCACAGTGTGTGACATCAACTGTCAAACATGGAGGAGGAAGTGTGATGGTCTCGGGCTGTTTGCGGGATCCAGGGTTGGTGACTTGTACAGAGTGAGAGGCACCCTGAACCAAAACGGCTGCCACAGCATTCTGCAGCACCATGCAGTACCCTCTGGTATGCGCCTAATAGGTCAGGGGTTCATCCTACGGCAAGATAATGACCCAAAACAAAAGTCCAAGTAATGCCAGAACTACCTCAGGAAAAAAGAACAAGATGGTAAGCTTGAAAACATGGAGTGACAGCATAGTCTCCAGACTTGAACCCCATCGATCTGGTTTGGGGTGAACTGGACAGACAAGAGTAAAAGCAGAACTTTCTGAAGAATATTTGATTTCTATTGTAGAAAGAATGCCTCGAGTGTGTTCAGCTGTTATATCTGCCAAAGGTGGCTACTTTGATGAGTCAAGAGTTTAGAACATTTTGGCCTGTAAATTGATGTCATGATCTCTTTATTTACTCCAATTGCTTATTTGTACTATGCTTTCATTTCAGAGTGCAATGGGACATTAAACTGAATACTATTCAGTACAATACAAAAAAAAATCGGGTGTTGTAAAACTTTTGACCGGTAGTGTAAAAAACAAAATTTAAGTTGGTTTTTTTGTAGTGGCCCTTCTCCTCTTCCATAGTGTTGAAAATGTTCAGTTTATGTCTCTGTTTAAAAACAAAACAAACCAAAAAAAAAAAAAGTTGCAGTCAGTGATTCAAATGGGGAAGTAAAGGATTTATTTCAAAATTCTTAGTGAAATACATCAACTAAAAGTAATTCATTGAAAACAGAAAGACCAAAACACAAAGACAAATGGAAGAAAAGATCAGAATTCAAAACAAATAGGAATCCCAAGTTTCTTTGTCAGTTTTGCAATGAAAAGGAGTGACGGGGAAGTTTGTCTTTGAGGTGGATCCAGTGTTTGGACATACTTTTTGCATTTGTCTAAACAAAAGATGATGGTAACAAATGTTTTGTTGGATTAAAAACCAAAAAGCTTTCTTCTTTCCTCAAGCTTCTCCTCAAGGCACTGTATTGACATGGGGTCCACATTGGGGTCAAACTTGCTGGCAAACCAGTGGCTATCAGGATGGAATCTAGGTATCTCCCCAGGTACACCAGGTATTCACACAATTGTGGCCCAAAAGTGTTCATCTGGGGAATATAAGTCCTCTGACCAGGCAAGGATGTCCTTCACCAAAACTGAGGAGCTCATGTAATCAATGAATTAACGTGACAAGATGAAGTAAGCACTGCCTGCAAACACCTCAAGACCATGAGCAGGTGGTGACATTAATTGTTCAGTTGTTTCTGGGATGTTCTTTGACAGATCGTGGTGATAGTTAAACCTCTATCTGTCCAAGTGCACATTGAACTGGTCAGTTTTCTATAAAGACTTGGTCTCTCAGCTGTGATTGTAAATTTGGACTGAACAACATTGGGGAAAATTATACGGCAATATATACATTTCAATTTCCAAGTTAACATTTCATTTTAATGATATCCAAGTTACAGATGGCAGCGCAGTTGACATTATTTTGTGAAAAGTTTGAATGGCTGGAGGAGGAGATAAAACTGTACTTGTATAGTTGTACTTTTTCTTGACCAACAGGGGGATGTTCAGACCCCAAAAGGTTTGGGATTTTTGGAGTGGGGTTGTATGATGTACTTGGCATCAGCCTGGACACTCACATGGAGAACGACTAAAAACTCTATAGCGTGCATGCCAGGCCAGTAGTTGGTGATTTAGGTCTGTCGTGAAACAGTGGTGTTACAACAGCTTGTCTAGACCTGAACCCCCATCTGTATACAAAGTCCTTTGTATTCCTGCTTCAGCAGACAGAGGGGTGCGTAGCATACCTTAGGGGCGTTCCTCAAGTATCAATGTTTAAGTCTCCTCGTGTTCGGGGTCTTTCTCTATTCTAATCGCTGGTGTTTTGTTTGACCTTTTCTTTGCAGAGGAAATAAAAAACCTTGTCAGCCGGCAGAGGGCGCTATTTTATTCTTCCCCAGAAACAGGAAAAACTCCCACAACAGTGGCGCAGTGTGACAGTGCGCTTGGTCGGTAACTGGAAGGTTGCAGGTTCAGCTCTGGATGTCACATGTTGATGTGTCCGTGGGCAAGACATTTAACCAAGAGATGCTCCCACTGCTGTGTCAGTGGCATGTAAATGGGCATGAAAGTTTTAGTTGATACTGATGGACGGTTGAGCACCAACCATCAGTTAGTGAACGGAGAGAGTGAATGGGTGTGAATGTGTAGATGTAACCTGTGATGTAAAAGCAGCTTTAAATAGTCAGGACTAGAAAAGCGCTATATAAGCTCAAAGCCATTTACCATTACCAATTTACCCTGATCATTACTGAGGAGGTAAACTGAGCTAGAATAACACTCTCTATCAAAATTACTGTGCTAACTCAGCAGGATAATCCTTAAAGATTTGTAAATTTATCTAATCTTTATTTGGGATGTAGTGATGTTTGTGTATGCAGCCAAATGAAAGTCAGACCTCATTTTGATCAGTATGCTTCTTGTGGAAGTACATTTTACAGTGCTGTACAGCATGTACCAGCTCATAGTCCATAGTTTAGACATATAGTTAAGATGCAATAGGCTTAGACTGCCGGGGGGATCTGGCACATTGGGCTCTATCCCTCTCTCTCTCACACTCTCTCTCCATATCTGCCTCTGTCCCCTTTCTGTTTGCTCCTGTACTCGTCTCTGGCTCTTGTCTTTTAGGTGGCCTGGGATCCTTGGTGGAGACTGCCTGCTGCTGTGGAGTCACGAAGCCTCAATAACTACAATTACAGACATAACACATATTTGGCCATCTCACTCCAGTTCATAATCATTATAGCTGTTAATGTTGATATTAACATGATCTTTCTATCCATGGTTGATACATCTATAGTAACTATCTCTAGCTCCACATGGACATGAGATCCCTCCTGAGATTGAGGTGTCACATCTCAAGAGGTCTACCATTAATACATTTATACTTAACGGAGACAAATATGGTAGGGATGCACTTGTGGTCTGGGCACCCATGAGTTCATCACTACCATAAATTCTTACTTCCAGTAAGACTTTTATTGATTATACTTCTATAAAATTTTCACCACAACCACACAGACATGAGGACCCTCCTCTAATAAATTTGTTTGCAGCAGAAACAAATTTGACGACGACAGGTCTATGATTGGTCCATTGACCTGTCACTAGCTTTAGTTCTTACTTTAGTCCACTTGTCTCCACTTACCTCCCTCCCTTTGCCCACACACCCAACACAGCATCGTGTGGATTTGCTGTTCATCATGAGACTGGGGTCCACATTCAAGATTTCCTGCTGCTTAACAGAAGGTTTTTTCTTGCCGCCATGATGGAGGGATTCATGATTGGCTATATGGATTCATGTTGGGTGTTGGATGTATATATTTGTATATATATGTATATGTGTATTTTTATATGTATATATGTATCTATGCATATATGTGTATCCATAATATGAAGAGCTTTGTGCTCTATTGTAAAGTGTCTTGAGATAACACTTGTTATGAATTGGCGCTATACAAATAAAGATTGATTGATTGATTGATTGATTGATGTGCTGCCTAAACAAAGTAACCTTGCACAGCAGCTGGACCTTCATGATGCAATATCAGTAATTAGACAAATCCATTATGTCAAGCTCCAATGTACAAAGACTGTCATCAGCCTGAAGTGACAGGGCTTAATCAGGGTCCTTTGGAGCAGAAAGAGGTGGGAGCTACGAGAGGGATGACAACAGGAAGTGAGCGCACAAAGAAAGATTAGCATAGATGCTAACAGCAGCAGTTTTATCATATTTGGACCATGTTTCTCTACTAAATGAAAACAAACAACACTACAAACTTCTCTATAGTAGGGACATTTGTCCCCCAGTTTACAGATAGTTTGATTTAGGAATCAGCTTACATTCTGTAGCGCAGTTGCACTGGCCTACTTAATTATCTGATTGTTCTATAATAAATGTGATTGACAGAACGATCGTCCAATCACCTGCAGGGTATGCTTTGAAAGATTCTGCCCATTCCCTGACCCCACCTATGGGCTCTTTTCCAGATGGACAAGTAAAATGTACTGAACAGTCCATCTGTTGTGCCAGGTGAAAAACAAAGTGGCTTGCAAGTGGAAAAGTTAAATCCCCCTGTGTTGTTTTTGTGGCTCGGTTTCACCCTGAATTCTGTAAATTACTCTGAGTCGTGTCACCATCTGCGGCAATGTTTAGCCTTCTGTGCTGACTATTTTTGCACAGATATGGCTGATCTTTGTCACAGTGGCTAATGTTCAGGCTAATGCTATGTATCTCATACAATCCATCTTCAAAAATCCCAAACTATCACTGAAAGAAATTTTCAGTTGTGCACATCCTCCAGAATTGACATGGTCGACTAACACCTCCCTGTCCACACAAAGACATTTTATGTAAACATTTCAAGATATGTGTTTGTCCACATGAAAAGACTGAAATGCTGTTAGCAACATTTTATGGCAAATTAATCCACACTTTTGCACATTGAAATGAAAAACAAAAATGATGGTGCCCTTAACTTAATATTTTGTTGCACAACCTTTTGAGGCAATCACTGCAATCAGGCGATTTCTGTAACTCTCAATTAGACTTCTGCACCTGTCGACAGGTATTTTGGTCCACTCCTCAAGAAAAAACTGCTCCAGCTGTCTCAGGTTTGAAGGGTGTGCTGTGAGAATTTGTTTGATCTTTATGGACATTAATTATAAAAATTAATATTCATATTTTCTTAGAGTTTCTCATAGAATTTAGAATTATTATCGGGGCACCACCCAGTATTGATCTCGGAAAAGATTATTGTGATCTATAAAAAAAAAGATCTATTAGTAATTATTAGTCTTTATGGTAATGAAAGCTAATATTTAGATTGAATCAATCTCATAAACCTGGGTGAAAGTTTTGTGTACAGGGATGTCAAACCTTCTGAACAGACCCCAACAGACACAACTTTAAATTGAAGGATTTATTAAAACTATAAATGACAAAAATTATGAAAGAATTAAATGGCAAAGTTGTAATGATGCTTGGAATAATGACATAAGTTACGAACACTAAACTTGGGAAAAGGTCAAATCAGGGGTAGTTAATTAATTGAGAATAAACCAAGATACTCAAAAAACCCATCTGAAGGGAACCGCAGAGTTCTACTGTGACGCAGAGTTTGTGTCAGGTTTCCTTCTAGTCCTGAGCTGCCCGCTTTGTGGATTTTTGGTTCCAATGTGGTTTCGAGAGGGCATATGGGCCCGGATTAAGCTCAGCGCCGTGGATCCAGAGAGAGGTTCCGACCCGTAATGGTCCGGTAGTTTTCACGGGAGAGAGGTGTCGTCTTAGAGTAGACTTGCAGACTCAGTCGTTGGGTGAAGCTGGGCTTGGAGGTCTTGATCAGCAAGATTAAAAGGATAATAGAAAGAAAAAGATGACTCTCTTAAAGTAGAGTAATCGCTGGCCTCACGATACACCTCCAAGGTAAATAAACAAGAATCGTGATTTGCTTTAAGGTAACGTCTTTGGAGAGTTACAGCTGGCTTATGAAGAAAAATTATGGCCGCATAAAAAAACTTAAAAGAAAGAAACACAATACAACTTTTAGATCATTTTACTCTGATCTTTACGTAGCAGAACCTCCTTCAAACTTGTCAGCCACAAAATCATATTTATCAAATCTTGAAGTACCTAAACTGACTGCTGAAGAGGCAGAATGTCTTGAATCCTCGATCACCCTCTCTGAGCTTTAAGAGTCCTTGAACTCAATGCAAAAAGGAAAATTGCCTGGTCTTGATGGTCTCCCCCCTGAAATGTTGTTAGAATTATGGGATATCATGGGTCCATTACTACTTGATTCTTTGAGTTATGCTTTAGACTCTGGATCTTTTCATCGGACCAAAACACCTCCCTTATTTCAGTTTTATTAAAAAAAGGTAAATCTCCTGTAAATTGTGGCAGTTCTAGGCCAATTTCACTTATCACAACTGAGTTGAAGCTTTTTGCGAAAGTTTTAGTTAAAAGAATGGAACCTTATCTTGGTAAATTGATTCACAGTGACCAAACAGGATTTTTAAAAGGGAGACTTGCGTCAGATAATATTAGACAGCTTCTTCATATTATGTATACATCAGAGTCAGATGAACAGCCTGCTGCAGTTTTTAGCCTGGACGCGCAGAAGGCTTTCGGCAGGGTGGGTTGGGAATATCTTTGGCTGGTTCTTGAGGAGTTTGGATTTGGTAAAAAATTCAGAGCAATTATAAAAACACTTTGCTCAAATCCTTGTGCTGTTGTCCAAACAAACAACATACTTTACACTCCTTTTTCTTTAGGACGTGGTACTCGCCAGGGTTGCCCACTCTCGCCGCTTCTTTTTGAATTTTCATTAAAACCATTAGCTCACGAAATTAGACGGAATGATCATATTTGCCCCATTATTATAAAAAGTACAAAGTACAAGATTTCTCTTCATGCAGACGATGTTTTATTGTATTTAAAGGATGTTTCAACTCGTTACCCTGCATTCTGCAAATTTTAGATCACTTCAGCAGTTTTAATGTTATAGAAATTAAATGCGAGAAATCTCTTCTCATTCCGGTAAATGACACCACAAAACTGCTCTCCTTACCATCTATTCCACAAAGTGGCACAATTCACATTTCACTTACTTAGGTTTGACTGTTACAAAATTTTCAGAACTCTCACGCACAAACTATGAGAAGCTTAAACTAGAAATATCATCGGATATTCAGAGGTGGTCTAGTTTGAAAATGACACTACAAGGTAAAATTTCAATTGTAAAGATGAATATTCTTGGACGTTGGGATTTTCTTTTTTCTGTGATTCCATTGCCCCCACCAGCTGGTTATTTTGATGATTTACAAATAATGATTTCTAAATGTATTTGGAATGGCAAAAGACCTCGTATTAAGTTACGTACATTACGACGACCTAAAAATACAGGAGGTCTCACACTTCCAGATTTTAAATTATGTTATTGGTCATTTCAAATAAAAGCATGAAGAACCTGGTGTAATACAGAAGTTATCAAATCTTGGAAACACATAGAGAAGGAAACTTTTAAACCACACAATATTGCTGGTGTATCATTCTGTGGGATGAAACTCTAAACAGCATATAATGTGTTTGGACCAATAATAGGGAACTCACTACAGATCTGGTCTGATGTTCAGAAATATATTGATTGTAATATAAAGTTATGCAATCGTTCCCCAATATGGTATAATTACAACTTGTTACAGGACTCAGGACATTATTTTAATGAGACCTGGGCCTCCAAGGGACTACACAGACTTTCGGATCTATATAATAGAGATGGACTACTTGCATTAGCAACAGCTCAACGATCACCATTCTATACCTGGGTTCTCCTGGTTTATATATTTGCAACTGAGGGCGTCATTCAGTGCTAACGGAGTACCATGGGACCTTCCTCTGTCCTCTCATCCACTGGATATTTGGATAAACCCAAAACAAAAATCTACTGGATTAGTCTCCACCATTTATTCTGACCTGGCTTCTAAAAATGTTGAATCTCTAGGGGTCATCAAATCCTGGACTCACGAGTTCCAAGGACAAAACATTGTCTTACACTGGGATGATATTTGGAAAAAACATATTTGTATCTTCAAAAATCCTGCTCATCAACTTATTCATTATAAATTTGTACTTAAATATTATGCCACACCTAATAGGCACAAAATGAAGCTCATAGATAGCCCCAACTGTACTAAATGCAACTTAAATACTGTTGGTACATATTTTCATATTTTTTGGGAATGCCCCTCTGTTGCTGATCTCTGGTCTAAAATCACTAAATGTCTAGAAAATTTTCTTAAGTTCCCAATTCCAAAAGATGTCTCTTTACTCTTATTCAATGATGATTTCAACCTCAGAGACAATACTAGTTTAATTGCTAGGAAAATTGTGTTTGCAGGTTCTACAGCTGCAAAAAAGACCACAATTCACTCCTGGTTTTCTGCTAATCCACCAACGATAACAGAATGGTTTAATCATTTTAGAGACATCTCTCTCATAGAAAGATCGCTGGCAGTAATTAACAAGGCCCAGGTATCCACTGTACAAACTTGGGTTTCTTTGATCACTACTCTCTCAAATCCACTTTTTCTTGAGCAGTTGTAATCACTAAATTATGAACGGAAAGCTACACACACAAACACCTTTCTCTTTTCATTTCATTTTATTTCATTTTACTTTATTTTAATTTATAAATTCTGTTTATTTAATTTTTTTTTATTTTACATGGCTATGGCATCATGTATATAGTTTATCTTTGTATTTGTTCTTGTTCTTGTTATATGTTCAAATTTGATAAAAATGGTTGATCACAGAAAAAAAAAAAAAAGAAACACACGAACAGGAAGAGGAGGCTTAGACAAGACGGAGGCAGGACAAAGACAAAAACTTCGAAACAATGTAACACTAAAAAAACTAAGGAGCAGGTCTTTTGTCTCTTGTCCACTTAGGGGCGTTGTCATGTTGGGGAGGAGT
This sequence comes from Cetoscarus ocellatus, assembly GCA_037902135.1. Taxonomy (NCBI): domain Eukaryota; kingdom Metazoa; phylum Chordata; class Actinopteri; order Labriformes; family Labridae; genus Cetoscarus; species Cetoscarus ocellatus. The sequence continues at coordinate 162,540 of JBAMNC010000120.1, read as the reverse complement.
CATCTAAGCGGTATCAAACTTTAACCAACTTTTTATTTGGCCAAAACTTAAGTCGAACTTTGATAACCACTCAATATAACCCACATAAAAAGAAACACAATTTCATAGCGGATATTGGGATACAAAACACTCATGGTATCATAGTAAGAAAAACATAAAAAACATTATAATGTTCCAAAATACAAATAAACAAGCAAGATATATATGATTAAACTTACATGGATAGGCTTCTTTATCATTATAGGTTATACTGTCGAGTATAGAAATCTTATTCTAAACATGTAATAAAACAAAAGGCAGATAATAGTGTGACATATATATTTCTGAGAAGCAACTGTCACGAGTTATTCCACATGAGGGCGCTATGGTCCATGAAAAGAGTGAGCATTAACAGCTGTAAGTTGCCTTCAGGCAAGGTCAACCTGGGAGACTGGTTTGAGGAGATCAGTGGCTGAAGTCATTTCCTCCCTAAAATGACTTGATGGAGTCCTTTGGTTCATAAACTTTGACTTTGCCAAAACAATTCTGTTTTAGGGTTGTCCACATCCAGGGAGGTTGGCTACAGTCCCGTGGACCTTAAACTTCTGAATAATATGTGCAGCTGTAGTCACAGGAACATCAAGCTGCTTGGAGATGGTCTTATAGCCTTTACCTTTAACATGCTTGTCAGTAATTTTCTTTCTAGTCTCCTGAGACAACTCTCATACATATATATATATATATATGTGTGTGTGTGTGTGTATATATATATATATATATATATATATATATATATATATATATATATATATATATATATATATATATATATTTACATACATACATATATATGTATGTATGTATGTATGTGTGTGTGTATATATATATATATATATATATATATATATATATATATACACACACACATACATACATACATATATATGTATATATGTATGTATGGCATGCTGTTTAGGAAATTAAAAATTAAATTTATGGAATGAAACTCTGAATATATAAAATGAAACTCTGAATATATGGAATAAAATCTGAATATATGGAATGAAACTCTGCATATATTGAATGAAATCTGAATATATTTAAGGACCCTTCATGTTTGGTCATTTTCTGAGAATGGTGTTGTGTTAAATAGCAGCACAAAAATGGCTTCAGCTGAAACACATCAATACTTTATTGAACTGGAAAACTTTTTGTCAATGGCTGAACCTAACCCAAATGACATTAATAGTTTAGAATAAAGATTGCGTCACCTTGAGGATCATAGATCTATTGTTGGAACATTTATATTGCTTTTGAGTGGTAATGATCAACAAAACATTGCTGAGCAAAATTTGTGCATCATTCTTGAGGGAATTTTTGAGTCTCTCCGGGAAATGTCAGCTGAAATAAGATCACAGGTAGAAGTTTTAGAAGGAGGTGATGCAGCACAGTCAGCATATCGGAGAGGAAGGCCACGGTAAGTGATTCAAAAAAATCAAACCAGGGTAACTGGAAAACAGGCTTATGCCATATGGACATTAATTAAAAAACATTTATTTCACCATTTTGATCAATGCGTTTTTAAATTATATTTTCATTCTTTAAGGTACACCATATCAGCTGTTCAGCTGACTCACATGAGGGACTTGGGATTTAGCTGGACCGCAATATCTCGGATGCTGACTGTAAATATTCAAACACTGTACAACCACAGGCTCCTACATGGTTTAGTGGATTATGGAAGTTTTGCCAACGTCTCAGATGATAATCTGGATCATCTCATTGCTGAAATACTTCGACATACCCCTGGCTCAGGAGAGACTTATGTTACTGGTAGTTCAAGTGGAAGAGGTATCAGAGTTCAGCGATGGAGAGTGCGAGAACGTTTGAGAATAGTTGATCCAGTGGGACGGGCCTTAAGAGGACAGAGGACAATTCAACGAAGAGTCTACAGTGTGTCCATCCCAAACCAAGTGTGGTATGTATTGTTTTTTTAAAAACGTGATACACAATAAGACAGTCAATTCATAACTAATTTAACAAATCCTACAATATATGGGTTCAAGGAGGTATAATGCATTAAAAAACATAAATAATGATTAAGCATTAACTTTTATCTAAAGATTTGTCTCAAAATAAAAAAGGGAAAGAATAAAATAACAGGATGACTTTATACAGGTGCATTTTACACATTTGGATGTCATTGTAAAATTGAAAGACCAACCAAACAATAACTGAATTTCCTATACATTATGATGATTATTATTTTAATGATAAGATTAAAAATGAATATTTAATGACATTAACAGCTATATTATTGTTGTCATTATTATTTTTATTACTGCTACTGATAGCATAACTATTATTACTTTTATGTGTTTGTATAACTTATAGTTTTTTTTTCTAGGCACATTGACACAAACCATAAGCTGAATCCATGGGGGTTTGTATTTCATGGAGGTGTTGATGGCTACACTCGCTGTATTACCTACCTGAAGTGTTGCACAGACAACAGAGCATCAACTTCCTTGCAACTTTTCCAGGATGCTATTACTCGATTTGGACTCCCACATCATGTCAGGGGGGATGCTGGAAGGGAGAATATTGATATTGCAAGGTTTATGATTGAGAATCGAGGACTAAACAGAGGAAGTTTTATGGTTGGGCGTAGTGTTCATAATCAAAGAATTGAAAGACTGTGGGGGGAAACTAAACAGGGGTGGTTTCAGCATACTTTAAAGACCTATTTCTCTTTATGGAAAATGTTGGAATTTTGAATAGTACTGATCCGGTTCACATTAGGGCTCTTCACCATGTTTACCTACCAAGGATAAATAGGTCTGTAGCTGAATTTGTCAGCCAATGGAACCACCACAGCTTAAGAACAATGAGAAGTCAATCCCCACTACAGCTTTGGACAGTTGGGATGCTCTTACTTTCTGAAGACCAGAGACATCATATGCATGTGCAGCAGCAATCTTATGATCAGCATCTGTGGGCTGCTGAGTTGAGGCCAGTTAATCCTTTGGTTGATGATGGAAATCATGGGATAGAACTTTCTCTGACAGCATGTCAACTGCTCCAAATGAATAATTAGCAGCAAATAATTGAGCTTGCTGTCTCTCATAATTAGTCTGCTTAGTCCTATCATTACAGTTCAGGATATACTGCTGACAGTGCATGGTCAAACGACCTGAAATTCACAGTGCTATATTGTATTAGTTTTCTCCACCAAGGATGTTGTGTTTTTGGCCCCTAATGTTTGTTTGTTTGTTTGTTTGTTAGCAAGATTACGCAAAAGTTACTGGACAAATTTTGTTGAAATTTTCAGGATATTTTGGTAATGGCCCAGCTTAAAAATGATTACATTTTGGTGGTGATCCAGATAACTGCTATTAGCGAACGACTGTTTTTGCTCAATAACTGCCTAACTAATAATGACATCAACATGATTCTGAGTGCTAGATGTGGGTTGTTTGGGGTCAAGGAATCATATTATGATGGTAACTTTATCATGTAACTATTGCTTATTGATGTAACAGCAATATGTGAGCTACCTCGGTGGAGGTTTGGCTCTCGGAGTGCTTTCTAGTTCATCATATTATTAGCCAGAAACCTTTGTTACTAATTTTGTAAATGGCAACTGGTTCTTAAGCATGGTGTGAATCACTTTAACACCTCATTTGCAGCAGTGGTTATGGATTTTAAAGATGAATAAATACAGTTTAAACATCTTTCTGGTCTGGCTTACTATTTGCACCATGTAAAAGTCCCAAGAGCTTTAAAGGAAAAGATGACTCTGAAGGGCTAACCTGGAATGATATCTAAATGCTTAAAATGATGAAAATTGAAGCTGTCATAATGCTACCAAAATTTACAGTGTATGTTGTATTTTGTAACAATACATAATTTACTAACAAATACCATTTAATTTAAAAAAAAACTCGGACACTATTAAGTTTATTAACTAAATAATTTTGAATATTTTTTTTTACATTCTTTAATTAATGTTTTACAATGGTGTTTTGCAACTGGCGGGTCAGGGCCAAAAATTGGGTCAGAGAGCTGTTTATATAGGTCGAATATTTATTAAAGTTGAGCAATGTTACAAACAGTTTAGACTGTATGGAAACCCTAAACAGAGTTTATTTTACTCAGCTTCGCAGTGATATTGAGCACTTTTATTTATTTTTTTTAAATTTTAGCTTTAGCTTTCTTAAGCTTTTACTTTGACATGTTTAGATTGCAAAAACTGTCTTCCATGAAAACGCATTCATTACTAAAGATTTGTAAAATGTGACAAAAATCTCCATGGTATCAAAAGATAAGGAGTAAAACAGATTCAAATACAAATGTCCTTCCAGAGCTCTTGTAATTGTGTGCTCTGCAGACAGATTTGTTTTGCCCTGTACCCTTCTCAGTCATTTGTTTTGTTCCCTCTGAGGTTCAAATGGTGAAATCCTTTTAAAATACATTTGAGTCATTGAAAATTTTTTAATATTGAAGTCACGGTTTCTCATTTAGGTTGTGGAACCATAAGCTGTTGAACAGTTGAGAACCACAGTTGGGACAGTTGGATCCCATTATACAATACCCAGACACATTGCTTCCACAAAACAGGATAACATGAATTAGAAGTATTGAATACTTTATTTGTTGGAAAACCATAAAACTTTTTATAAAGAAATAATCTGAAACTTGGGTTTGGCAACATCTATTCACTGCAATGAGTCTGCACTCCAGATGAAAACAAACTGTGTTGGAGTAACCTATTTGGGCCTTAAGAACTTAAAGATTGTTTTTCTTTTTATGTTTAAATGAAACCTTTGAGCATTCCAAGCAATGCAATTAAAAAAAAAAAAAAAAAGAAAACAAGGCCCTTAATATGAATACCTTTTGTCTATAAAAAGGTCATATTTTTTCTTATTAGAGTTTCATTTGTCCTTTATTGTATATAATACACCTTTTCCATATGATGGAGTACTTTTATGACCAACACTTAAAGTCTGCAGCATCAAGACTACTGTGTAAGTAGTTCAAGCCCATTGGCTCAGGGCTTGAACTACTTAGCCCTGAGTCAATGCTGAATAAAACCTAGTGCTCGGCATAAATTGTAAGAATAATACAGAGCCAATTAAAGTATGGTACTAAACAGACCTAAATTGACCAGTTACTTTTTATGAATAAAATATGACCACTTTAACATAGGACAAGTACTTGTTCACCATTTAACCAAATATATACAAAATTATTATTATTTTTTTTTCATTGGGTTTCATGTCAATCACAAAATCTAATTATAAGTACATAAGTACCTTCAAATTTAAACAACAGGAACAATAAAATATGGTTCAATGTATACATATCTTCAGGAGACTGAACTTAAACGATGGATGACGCTTTTCAGACTGAAAAGTGAAGCCTGTGCAGAATACACTTTAACACGCATTCTGCTACTGTTTACAAAGATAGGCACAATAATTTACAGTGTCCTGGCTACTGAATAATTTGAATATTTTTGGCTTTATTTTATGCTGAATTAAACATCATGTCCATTTAAAACTATGGTCCTATAATGACTAAGAAAAAAGAAAAACCCATCGGAGTGGAGCACTCCAAACATTCTCATTCAGAGATAGATGATTTCCTAAATTTTGGTACCAATGTAAGATGTCACAGAGGCTACATCCATCTTAAAGTCTATATTCCCTGAAGTCCTAGTAGCAAAAAAATGTCTCCAAGAGTAAACAACCTGAACAGGGCTTTAAAAACACCCTCAACATAACTCCTGCTCTACCATCCTAAGCAGCACCTCTCACGCTCTTCCAAGTCCTGGTGCATTCCGTATGGCAAAGTCCATGTCACGTTTGAAAGCAGAGTATGCTGAATGTAATGGTATGCGCAGAATGTTTTCACATGTATTGGCCACTGGAAATCGTGAATGGTTAATGAACCCAAGGCTTGGCTTTGGGGAAAAACCAAGAGCAGGAATGCTGTCACATCCAGTGAAGAAAACAAGAATATCCTCCAAAGATACGCCTTTTTCAACTGTAAAATATAAAAGACAGAAACAGAAGAGCATTTCAACTTCCATTGGTATTTTTGAATAGTAATTCCAGATACCTGTGGAGTGATTAGAGAGGGATGTAAAAGTTTAGCAGCTTCCTACACTAAACTGTCAGGCCTAATGTCCTTAAATCTGAGCTTAATATCATTTTCTAAAATGACAATATATTAAGGGATTATATTATGTTTTGTTACACCTTTCAGTATAAAAAATACATCATGATTATCAAAATAAATCAAAGTATGATTGGGCTTCCATAAGTAGGATAGCAGTTTTACTAAAAACCCCTGTAAAAATCCATTTGTGGTGGTGGATGTCATGTTACATGTTGTTTATCTTGTAACGTGAGCTGTAAGTGCATTTCAAAGATCAATATAGGACACTAAAGCAATAAGTTAGGGGTGATTAGCAAGGTAAAGACCTTTACCAAAACTCAGACATACAGTCCTCTTAAAGATCTTGATCTACATCCAAAATCTGATTCATTTATTGGGATAACCACTTTTAAAAAACACATGATGCAACTGTTGATAAACTGATGAAAGTATGCTGAATCATAAACCATCAGGAACAGAATGGTGGAAGTTGGTAATTAAAAAGACTGAAGTGGGCATAGTCTTGAAAATTCCTGAATCATCAAGATCAATGCATTCTTCCAGGGTGAAACAAACAAACAATAAACCCAAAACATTGTTCTAATATCAAAGCTTACATTCAGCATCCTGAAGATAGTCTTGCCAGAAAGCCAACGTCCTGCACTCCTCCTGAAATGCATTACTCCCTCTTTCAGAGTGAATGATCTGAAAGAGATTCTCCATGTCAGTTGCTGTCAAAGCCTTTCCAGTGTTGACAAAAAGGCACTTCATCTGTACAGGGTATCTCTGGAGTGCATCTAGGACACCAAGAGATGATAAGCCATCTCTGAACCTAGTAAAAACGAGAACAAAGAGCAATACAGTCTTCATAATTTTAAGAACACAGCACTTTCAAAGCAATAATTTAAAGTTAATGTAGGCTAAATTCAAAAATATTTTTTTATAAATTGTGCAAGGTCCCAACGACAAAATCCTTTCCACTAAAATCAAAATGCAATTTAAAGCAAAACTGTAGATATAAACATAATCAAACAATATGAATTAAAAGGGAACAAAATTGATAAGATATGAAAACAACCAAAAGAGTATAGAAACAAGACAATAAGATGAAAAGAAACAAAAATAAACTGGATGAAATTAAAGACACAAGAGATGTTCTCAATGCAGGATGTGTTACAAAATAGAAGCAAAATTAAACAGAAAAAAGCCATAAAGACAAATAATTATAGAATTATAACAAACATTGGTTATTTTTTTAAGAGCTACTCTTTGCAGTCTTGCTATTCTCTGACTATATGCTGTTTCTTTCTGGGGTAAAAGTTAAGAGTCTTTAGGTCTCCAGAAAACAACCAGTGTAAAAGTTTTCATTTAAAGCTAGGACAAAAAATGTATATACAAATGTCATTGCTGGGCACTGTTTTTCTATTACTTCTAAAGCATACTTTGTTTGGCCAGTCTTTGTTCAATGTATGGTCAAGAATCTTTGTTTAAGAATTCTGGATACAATCTCTCATTAAGAAATTGGTGGTTGGTTCAGAGTAGTAGTAAATCAAACACTGTATTTGCTGAAACAAAACCATACCTTTCAAAAGGTGCACGGGTCCGCTGGAGGACATACCAGTGAGCCAAGTCTAATGCAGTCTCTTGTTTGTTCTCCAGTCTTACGTGAACATTGTGACCAGCCAAGCTGATCAGACTGCCTGCCTGTGCAACTGCGTCTCTGAGTTGTGAGTCAGTCTCAGCTTGTAAAATCTAAAAATATCCAAATTACTGTGAGGAAATAATCACTTAATACATTTTCTTAAATGTTTATTAAGTTTGGGGTCACAGGAGTGCTGGGAGCTTATTCTATCTGAAATTAGCTGTGGATAGAGAGGACACCGTTACATTAAAACATACAGCAAGTTAAGAGAAAGCAATTAACCTACTGTACATATAATTGGAATATCAAAGTCATGCAGATAAAGGGGTAACATCAAAACACCACAAGGAAAGAGCTGCCCTCACCCAGACCAGAAATACAATGATCACTGCTTTGCTTTACCAGTCATTATGGTGATGTAGCCTCACAGTGAAACCCAAGTTTCTAAATAAGATTATATAAAAACATAAATACACTTACCCTCTGCACCTGTAAACGTGTTTCCTCATCAGTAATATGATCAGTTTGGACCTTTACATTATCTGGACCCTTTTGAAGACAGTCATACAGGAGTTCAGACAGGAAACATGGACTCTGGCCACCGTGAGCAATTGACATTGCCATGATCTGGCCAGCATAGAAGTATCCATTGTCTTTCATTGCTGTTATCAGATGAAATACAACATCAAGTGTCAACAGATTCCATATGAAATAAGGCTTCTGTTACAAAGCCACCAAGCAACTGTTTAGTTTTCTAATTTCATTTGAATTTATAAGTTAAAAAATACGATATTTCAGTAAACTTTAATGTGATCTATTTTCAAATACAATTTATAGACCTGAAATTATAAAAGAAGCAAAAAACAGCAACATAAATTTTTACAACCATAAATACCTTTCGAGTTGCATGTGAGAACTTTGGCATTGGATGGACCCTCAAAGATGCCAATGTTATCCTTTATTTCATGTAAACAGAGACGGAAAAACTCCCTCGTAGGTCCTCCATTGTCCACAGCACCCTCTGAGATTCTGTAATCATCAGTAAACTTGACATCTACCTTCTTCTCAGGGGAAAAATTAGACCTGCCCATGGCTTTGGATGCTCTATCCCACACGTTTCTTCTTATTATGTTAAAGCGTACAGTGCAGTCATTACCCACCTGAGCAGCAATCTGCTCTATTATGCTCTCTTCATCCATCTTCATATCACTAAAAAAACCAAAGTTCATTACACACATATGAAGTGACAACAAGTAAATCACCCAAAAATGCACTTTGCTTAACCTCTTTCCTTGCCCATGACAAGACGATAATTTATTTAAAAAAATGATGTTTTTCACTTACTTCTCACATGCACTAGAATCCAAAGAGCGTGAAATAGCTTCCTGTAGATCAGGATCATCAGAGAGGTACACTGTTAGCCTTTGCTGTAATTTTTACAGTAAAATACCACAAAATACCCACTAAACCTACCACAAAATATATTTACAATAAGTTACTGTAATTTGCATAGCATTATGGGTAAAGCGCCTTTATTTACAGTAACTTACTGTATTTTTTGAAATTGTGGTAACTTACTGTTGACATTTACAGTAATGCTACTGTAGGCCTATGTGATCGGTAAATTTAGATACAGGCAGAGAAAACTTTATCCCCGAAGGACAATTCAGTTTCTACAGTAGCCTATCATAGAGTCATTCCTACAATGAACAAACTTAAGACACACCTTTTTAGCCTGGCTTTTGAATAGATTTTACTTAGGCTACAGGTTTTACTATTTTTCTTATCCTTTTATTTCTTGATTTTTACCTTTTAGTTTTTAGTTGTAGTCTTTTAGTATATTTAATCTTAGCCTATTTATTGTATAATTTTAGTTATTTTTATCATGTCTTTGCACTCATGATATCTTTTAGTTCTCTTATTTATTTGTTTTTTTTATTTATTTGGTTTTAGCCAGTCTCTGGTGTCTCTGGTGTTTCCTCACACTAAATTGTTGTAGAGTACGATAGCGCTTCAGCTGCGGTGTGTGTGTGTGTGTGTGTGTGTGTGGTTGTATGATTTTGGGTTTTATTTTTGCCTTGTTTTGTCCACTTTTATGTTTTAAAACACTTTGTGCCACATTTTATTTGCATGAAAAGTGCTCAATAAATAAAGTCTGATTGATTGATTGATTTAAATAAATTCATAAAAAAAAAACATTCATGGAGATGAAAAAAAAAAAAAAAAGCCCATATAAGTAGGTTTGTGGCTGCTGCTGCCGCCAAATTTTAATGCATTTAATGCATTTATTTTATTTTATGCAACCCCTGATAGCTGAGAATATTACTATCAGATTCTGAAGAAGACTTCACTGGTTCGAGCCGAGGTAAGTAAATATTTTGTGCTTTGGTCTATATCAGATATATCAATTCAACAGGAACGCATAAAGTTTTTCCCTGTCTGTAGCTTCTGGATTTCAAAGTAAGTGTTGTCCGCTGCTGACAGCCCTGCTCAGCTTTTACTCTGAAATGACACCGGAAGTAGCACTTTCAGCATTAGCGTAACCTGCCACGGAGGATTTACAGCACACAGTACACAATACGGTAAGTGCTGCATGGTGTTTTATCATCTTTTACTAAAAGTTACATCGTAAGTAAAGTAAATCCCATCCTCTTGTTTAGTGTTTCAGTTGAAAAGCTTAAACATGAACGGTTTCAGTCATAGTTGGCAAGGCTGACGTAATGCGGTGTTGCTAACTGTCCAGTCGGTTCCAGTGTTTCTTTTTTTTTCTCACTAAAACGTCTGTTCTCTGTGCTTCACTGTTTTTAATCGTTGGAATTAAATAAAAGTTATATCGTAAGTAAAGTAAATCCCATCCTCTTTTTTTCTTGTTTCATTTGAAATGTTAGCTAAGTGGTAAGAGTTTTAGTCATAGTCTGCGACATTGACATTATGTGAAGCTAACGGTCGTTTTTTTTTCCTTTTCTCTCTCTCTCTCTAAAACGTCTGTTCTCTGTGCCGCACTGTGTTTAATCGTTGGCCTGTAATTAAAAGTTATCTCATAAATAAAGTTAAAGCTTGTTTCTTGTTTTAGTAGTTAAATATGAATGGTTGCTGTTTTTTTTTTAACGGTCTGTGTTGTTGACCTTATGTGACATCTCTAACGGTCATGCCCTCGTTTTTTTCGTTTTTTGAAGGCGTCTTCCACCAAGATGTCTGTGGAGAGGGAGATGGCATTCCACTACACCAAAGATCATCATGCTGGGTAACAGAAATATTTTCAGTCTTGTTTTTTCATGTAGAAATGTGTGTCATATTCTGTAATTTCATCCACAATGGTAAGCCTGACAATACTTTATCTGTTTAGGAAATAGCCTGCCAAGTGCAACCCGCTGGATGGTCAGCATGGAGGAGAAAGTGTACTATGAGCCTGAACAACTGTCTGACTTTGCAAGTGCCCTTGCAGTCTTCTTCGGCTCTTACTACGCTTTTAATCTTGAGTATCAGGAGTCAGCATCAACAACTTTGGAGATGATACAGAGGTAAGTGTGATGGTATTCACTTTGTCCCCTTTACAATTTTCAATTTTCTAGCATTCCTATTTCTTTTGAACAAAGAAAGAAAAATTAGAAGGTGCCTTTATGTTTCAGCTGCTGCCTGCAGTCTTCCTCAAACGCTTCAGCTGGTGGCTGCATGTGTTTATATCAGCTGATGTTCCAAGGTGTGGCCTACCTGGTGGATCTCATAGTAGAGAGGGACTCTCTCTCTCTCGCCACGCCTCAGAACGTCAGCTGATATAATACGTCACACCTGTCACTTCTGAAGAAGACTGCAGGCAGCAGTCGGGGCTGTTTAAATCCAGGGGTGGAAGTAATTAATTACAAATACTCAAATTACTGTAATTACTATAGTTTTTTGGGGTACTTGTACTTTTATGAGTAGATTTTCAAGTCTGTACTTTTACTTGTACTTAAGTATTCATTATGCCATGTAATCTACTTAGTTACTTTTAAAATCATAGTTGAGCACTAAGTACAATTTTCATTAATATGCAGACCTTTTATCTGCGTTTTTGTAGCCAGTAAGGTGATCTGATAGCAAACAAGCCAATGAAAACCAGGATATATGGACGAAAAACTCAACAAAACAAATAAAAAGGTTGTTAATGATTTTTATCTAATTGATTTTGTGTTAAAAATTTAACCAGTTAAAAATGTATTCATGGATATTAAATCAACAGTCGGGGCAGCAACTGCACCTCATCTCATTTTGTTTTTTGTCTGCCTGAGACATTTGCTGAACAGGGAATTAAAAACTTAAATTAGAAAGAAAAAGACAAAAAAAACTACCAATTAAAATAAGGGGAATAACTCTTGTTTTGTGTCTTATCAGTTATTAATGATTAATTGATTGTTAACGTTTTAAAATGCATAAAATTTAGAACCCTAGTTTGGAGCGGTGACGGTGACATCACCGGTTAAAAGTAACTATTACTCTGAGTAGTTTTTTTGATGAATACTCTGTACTTTTACATAAGTATTTTTCAAACACCAGTACTTATACTTGTAATTGAGAACAGATTTTCAGTACTCTTTCCACCACTGTTTAAATCACATGCTTACCTGATCATCCCTGGCTACTCTGCTGCTGCTGCTTGTTGCTATCATTGCTGCTTGTATTACCTACTGCTACAGACTTTACAGGGAATGAAGAGCAGACCCCCACAGGAGATCATAGAGTCAGAGCCCACAGGTGGATGCTATGGAAGTGGTGCCTCCCCAGCATCCACCTGTGAGCTCTGATTCTAGAAAAATGTTGAACCTAATCCAGAATTGTCTAACTGAACTATTATCACGAAAAAATGAATGAACTAGCTTAATGCAAATGAAGGACCAAATGACAGATGCTTGTGCTACTATTCTTTCAAAAGGTTCTTTGTGAGAATCAATGCAGATGAGGGAACCAAATGTCCTGCCGAAGTGGGCACGAGCCAGAAGACTGGGAATCTGGTGAAGAGGAAGGTGACAACCGTCAGCCCACGTGTCACCACCTTCTCCAGTGTAAACTCTATGGGAGCTCAGTGGGAGCTCACACTCCCTAGCAGGTGGCCATGAGACCGCACTGCATTTTTAGTGACCTGAAGACCAGATGGCTGACAGAGACTCGGCTCCCATCCTCTTCCCATCCATCACTTCACCACCCACTGTAACGTCCGGGCTATAACATCAGCCTGCTCTGCTGTCCTACTACAGGCTGCTCTAAAGTGTTTTAATTACTTTTCCAAAATAATTTGCCTAAAACTGCTGACAAAAAAAACTTAAAGGTAAACAGTTTTCACAAGGTAAAGTTTGCAATTTATCAGCAACCCACCCAGCAAACTCTACTTTTTTACCGCTACTACACTTATGTGCTATTACCACTGCTTACCATCTAATGACCTTGTTGCCCCTCTTTTTCTTTACAGCTCAACACAAGATGAGGAGGAGAAGAGAGGAGGAGGGAGGAAGAAGATAAAGGAGGAGGAGAAGGAAGAAAAGAGAGAGAAGGAGGTGGAAGATAAATTAGGAGGAGGAGAAGGAAGAAGAGAGAGAGGGAGAGGTGGAAGAGGAGGAAGGAGCAGGAGAGAGAAGGAGCAGGAGGTTAACATTAATTTGTTCTGTTGTTGATAGCCATGCTTTTAATTTTGTTGTGCTTGGCTGTTTCCATTTTTTTTTTTTCATTTGCTTGTTGTACAGTTGGTTTGTTATTCTCAGTATGTCACACATGCACGCACCCACACACACACACACACACACCCACACACCCACAGACAACAAACTTTATCCAGCAGTGTGTGAACTACCAGCTCTGTGTCAGACATTTCAACCTGCAAACTTTTCATACTATACCTACAGGTATGTTTAGGAGATATTTTACCACTCTGTCAGACAGACTTTTCTGACCGGACAAACATCACTCTCTGCAAACCAACCAAACTCCACTGATAAAATCAGTCATTTTAGCTCACAGGACACAGGAGTTGTTAGTCTGCTGCTGCCTCCATCTGTTAGTGTGTTTGTGTTGTGTGACTCTGGTGAATCTGAAGTATTCGACTGACACACACATCTGACGTGTTCATTTAATAAATATGTTGTGGCTAGCATACCAGAAAACACCCACCTACGGGGAATATTCACTGTCTTTTAGCTCTGTTTTTGGTCTCCACCACCTCACTGTCAACTATGAAGCTTTGCAATAAAGTATAAAAAAATGTATCACTGCAACTCTGTGTATTTGAGTGTCTCATTAAATACTGTAAGCCTGTAAATATACTGTAAAACCTCATGACGGTATCAACATACAGTAACATACCATTTTTACAGTAGAGATACTGTAAAGCATACTCGCAGACTGTAACTGTAAAAAGCACTTACAGTAAAGCTGATATACTGTAAAACATAATTACAGTAAAGTTGATATACTGTAAAACATTATTACAGCATAGATACTGTAGGGTGGTAATTACAGTAACTTACTGGCAATAGTGTTGCCAGTAAGTTACTGTAAAAATACAATAAAATGTCTAACAGTGTATTCTTCCTCAAACAGTCCAAGGTATGTACTAAAAAAAAAATAATGTAACATTGTATTAAAACAGCCATATAAAAAACAAACTAAGATTACTTTGATTCCTTTAAAAGAACAAATGACAATTAAATAGCGTTGGTGCCCTGAATAATTAGGGTTTTTTCATTTTAATAATTAAGCATACAAACACCTCATATTAGGACCACTGTTACACAAAATTGTATCATAAATAAAGTCCAGTGCAAAGTAGCTTGACTGATGTGAAGAAGTATAAATGCATTGAAGACAAACCTGTAGGATGTGCTCGATGAACAGTTACCAGATGCACTGGAAGAGGTGGGACCATGGGATTGAGTGGAGGTGTTAATAACAGAGAGATCTTGGGTATCACCACAGAGATGGGCAGAGGGGCCACTACGTGTGTTGTCACTGCATAAGGCTGATGTTTCACTTGATAACATCACACTCCCCTCAATAGTGATAACAGCAGCACCTGTGGACGTTCCAAACTTGTCATTAGAAATGGAGGGTGCAACACACCAGATGACCTCATCAGCATCAGACACAGAGGCTGTGACATGGGAGAGGGGCTGGGCCTGGACAGTGGGAACAGCTGGAATAATTCCTTTGGAAATGTTAACTGGAGTTCCAGTTCCTGTGAAAACAAGAAAGAAAAGTAAATCAATAAATAACTGGTTAGTGGCATCAAAATTCTATAAGGGTGAGCATAAAACACAGACCAAAAAACAAATAAATACATCGATAAAATTCTGAAAGCTGAAAAAAGTTCAGGGAGTTC
This sequence comes from Cetoscarus ocellatus, assembly GCA_037902135.1. Taxonomy (NCBI): domain Eukaryota; kingdom Metazoa; phylum Chordata; class Actinopteri; order Labriformes; family Labridae; genus Cetoscarus; species Cetoscarus ocellatus. Next base: position 147,412 of record JBAMNC010000120.1, on the reverse strand, counting down.
TTGTGGATGTTTATAGATAAAAAATAATTACCGTATTTGTCTGTGTCTGACACAGCTGCAAAATCACAGCTGATCATACGGCTATTCTCTGCATCAGAAAACGACTGTCAATAAAGCAGAAAAAAAATTATGGATCCATAGCACTACACCAAAAATACCACAATGTAACAAACTTTTAGCACATTATCAAAACATATTACATGAAATGGTGTTTGAAGTTGTCCAGTTTAAAATCCAGTCAATGTCAAACACTTGTAGGTTTTTTCATGCTAAGGTTTACACGTTTTTCTGTTGGTCACAACAGTTTCTATGTCAGATTAGGGGGGACAACTGACAAATAACTTGACCGGCTGGCATGACGGACTACAGGGTTGTACCCGACTTACTTTACAACCAACATGATGATGTTGGAGGGAGGGGTGATGCCAAAGACAGTTCACAAACATATAATTACAGTACTATTTATTTGTTTTTCTTTCCAAGTATTATGATGAATCACTTGATGCTAAATGCTATTGTTTTCCTCCAAGGTGCTAAAGTGCCTCTATTTCTCTCCAACATTTTTGCTTTTCTGTCCGTAGTATTAGTCCCTCTAAAACACATCTTAAAGGAAGGGATGTTGTTGTCTAAACTTGAAAAACTTTTCTTTTTTTCATAGTTTTTCACTGCTCTCATTAATCAACAGCTCTGATATAAAGGAACAAGACAGGAACAAAATCAAACATGCTAGACTTTCTGTCAGGGTCATGAGACTTTGCATACAACATTTTGATTGTTGTTCACTCTGACAAATGACACAGGATAAAATGACCAATTGTTGCAGTGGACACATTCAAAAACCCTAAGACTGTGTTGACAGGCAAAAATAGCACTTAAATTGTGTAGTCTGACCTCAGTGCTAAACTTACAGATTCTCGGTCCTCTTTGTCCTCACCGAGTAGGACTTTGTCAGGTCTGATATAAATGGACTTCTGATGAAACAGCTTTTTCACAAGGCCACCATTCAGAGACTGTGTTGGGCTGAGTGATGGCTCAACCAGTTTGGAGTGGCATGAGAGCAAGATCTGTAGCCTAAGGGGAAAAAACACCATACATGAAGCTTGTTTTAATGCAAAAAGACAACACCAAAGAATACGGAAACATGTCAGCTTCATATGAGACTTTTGCACTATAGGGATTGTAGGTGACCTCCTCTTTGAAGGACACCTTTACAAACATGATATAATACACTTACATGAAGAATGTATGGGCAAGCATCTGAGAAATATCCAATTAAAACAGGTTGAAATGAGCAAAGGCAAAATGAAAATTAAAATACAATTATTTACAACATACAACGTGAGCCTTTCACAATATAGTACAACCTGCTCTAAAATTAATATAAGTAAAATTAGATCAAAAGCTCACCTGCATCCCTCCACAACTGGCTGAAAGGCTGTCTGTATTGCCTGCATGACTTTGTTGGAGTCCCAGTCATAACCAAACTCTACTGCAGATTTCACATGCCCGTTCTCAAAAAGCCAAGCTTTGCTTGCATGTGAAATGCTGAGACACAGGCCGTGTACCCCTTAACTGAGGCTGAAACCTGAGAAATATTGAAGAAAATCAAATAATATTGCTCTTAATGTATGTAAGTAATATAATTACATTTTTACTCATTTGCAAACAGTGTGCAAAAAAACAAAACAAACCCACAAGTTGGTAAAGCTTGAGAGCTACAAAATGTAAATTAAGTCTATAGGCCTACATTGGTAATAATTTCAAATCATTAACTGTCTTTGTAGCAATGAATAATACAGGGGACACAGGAGGAATTTTAACACTTTCTCACCTTTCCCCTCGTAACCTACAGATCTGAACTAGACTTGTCACATTCTTCCATCACCATAGGACGTTTTTATTTATTTATTATTCTTTGTGTTTGAGTAGTTTTAAGTATTAGTGCTTTTATTTTTACCTCAGTAATTTCTATGGAAAGTATTGTGCTTAGTTAGATGTTTAATAGCATCTGAGTAAGTTCTGAATATATTTGTCCATCAGTTCATGGTAACAAAGTTTAAACTTTAACACTAATTCAAGTCAAGTGGCCATCATCAATATTTAATCCTAAAGCAATACTTGACCCAAAAATACAGATTCAATATCTAATGGACAAGTGGGCAGCCACATGTTGGAACTGTTTTTTTCTTAACAGTAGGAGTAAAAAAAGATAAATGTGTAGGTTGTATTTATCAGGCCAAATAGTAAATCTAAAGTATATTCATGTATGATATTTATTACGTCACCCATCTGGAGAAAAAGGACATGTATAAAACTATGACTAGCAGGCTGCACGTCATATATTTTTCCTGATATTTCTAAACTGTATTTAATACCCCAGCATGTGGCAAATCTGCTTTAATGCCAAATCGTTTTGGATGAATGCTTTACTGTTTTACACACTAACTCATGCTCAAGCTGGTGTACTTTTCACATGGCACAAAAAAGTGGACTCAGCATACTCCATACTTGAGATATACTTTAAAATCTAGTGTACTATTTTACTTGATTATTAAAATTAGGCCTTTACTAATTCTGCAATAAAACTTTTTCAAAGTAAATGCAGGTCTGCTTTTACTTCACTAATCTATTTTTGTTCTCTTTTCACTCTTGACTCCTTGTTGCCTGATTTAGGTGAAGTGTGTGTTTTTAAATGTAGTTACAAGCGCCGCAGTATCCCCTACTCATTACAACTGATAAACATTATTCCAAATAAATGACTTCTGACATTATGATACCCCAATGTTAACACAACAAATTGCCTTGGTTTACTGAAATATATATGTACATAGTGCTTAAAATTGTCTATTTTTGTCCTGACACATTCATTTTTAACTTCGTTTTGTGATATGACTGGGCATAACATAAGAAATATCACTACAAACGCATTAAGGCCCGAGTTTACCTCTTTTGCCTGGGGTAGCTCCGAGTAAATGGGCGGAGATTGTAGATCGGTGCTGTGTGTAGGGTCGCCTGTGGTGCGGCAGGTATGGTGGCTTTATGTGCTTCGACTGCCTGCCCGGTGGGGTTCGCTGCACTCGGTCCACGGTGGAACAGCGAACTGATCTCCTCTTCAGTGGAGCGGTGTTCAACACGGCTGCTTCTATTAGTATTTTGTCCAGAGCATGCATTGGCCAGGGTGTTAATAACCTCTTCATTACTTAATATTGCAGCCACTAAATTTCGCGCTGCCTCACTCATTTTAACGCTGCTCTGTCATCTGTGCAGGAAGTTACTGCTTCACAAATGGTGTACAAAGAAAAGGACGTTAGGTTTCACTTTCTATATTCACAACTTCATTCCATATATTCAGATTTCATTTTATAAATTCAGATTTCATTTTATATATTCAGATTTCATTTTATATATTCTGAGTTTCATTCCATATATTCTGAGTTTCATTCCATAAATATAATTTTTAATTTCCTAAACGGCATGCCATATGTATGTATATGTATATCTATATCTATCTATCTATCTATCTATCTCTATATCTATATCTATCTATATACATATATATATATATATATATATATATATATATATATATATATATATATATATATATATACACATATATATATCTTCTTTGTAATCATGAGCCAGATGATTTGGACCAACACTTTTGTCATGTTCAAATTTTCATGCAAAGTTTGCCGAAGCATCTCATTATCAACAGAGACCATTTCTGCTCTGATTCTCATTGTGAGTCTTCAGTTCTTTTGAACAATTTGTTCTATTTGTGGGATGATTTCAGAAGTTTTTGATGTGCATGGGCGCCCAGGTTGTTCATCGTCTTGAACATCCTCTCAACCATCACAAAATCCTTTGTGCCACTCAAACACATGTGCTTGTGACATGTAGTTTTCCCATACACCTCATGTACCTAAAGATATGACCTGCCTGGTGCAGCAGGTAGTGCACGTGTCTCACAGCAGTAAGGTTGCTGGTCCGAATCTCATGTCAGCCAGGGTCTTTCTGTGTATTGCTTGCATGTTCTCCCAGTACACGCATCTGTTTGTCTCCTCCCCTGGATCAGAAACCATGCTTTGTGGGTTTATTGGTGACCCTAAATTGCCCTCCAAGGCCAATCACCCTTCTGCTTTGATAGAACAGAGTTACTTATGAAATGAATGGTTTTCTAGGGGACAGGTTGCCCGCCAGGTGCCATTCCCTGCCCCTGAGCAATGCTGTTTTCAAGAGTTGTAAAAATTATAACTATTCTGCCTAAAACACAGTGTTAAAATGCTTGTTGCTGTCACTTTTGGCCAAAACAGCCTCAAATAAAACAGGAAGCATGCAAGGAGACAGGTGTAGGTGAGTGTTGATGATTATGACTTGTTCTGACTGAGGATAGGGAGAGAGAGTCCTGTACTTAAGCTGCTGAATTATGAGTCACGTCAAGCACTGTGCTAGTGTGTTTGTGTATGTATGGGTGGCGGTTTGTGTCTGTTAAAAACTTCTTGTGCCCAAAAGCTATGCTAGAATAGCATTTCCCGTCTCCTCATTGAGGAGCTCCATGTTTGTTCATACCATTTTTTCCACTTATTTTATTTGGTTGCATGTTTGTGGCTGCAGATCTTTGCTTCATACATTTCTTCATGTTTGTCCAATTCAGAGGCCTGTGCCTTAAACAATGCTGCTCTGTGTGGTCGGCTCCCTTACAGTAAAATTCTGTCTGATACCACCATCAATATGTTGACTCAGGGGATGGATGAGGGTGCTGCAGAGTTTTTGTGCTTCTTGATTCTAAAATGTCCAAAGACAGTGTGTGTCACAGTTTCAGTAGTGTTATAGTTAAAAGAGTGGCAATGTTTCAAAGTGGCTTGGGCTGAGTTTTATTTCTATGATCTTTGTTTCATTATAGAAATGAAAATAGCTTTATCAATATGAAGAAACATCAAAACAAACAAAAACATCATCAGAAATGGTTAATAGCATAGACAACAAGCACAAACTCTATGAGGAAACAAGTCTGTATACCAGTGGTTTATAAACTATTTTTCCCTACAAACACCCTAAACTAAGTCAGAATCTCGAGAAGTTGTTTGTATATTTTTACCATGTTTATATCCATACGTACAGTAGACAACACCTGTACCCTGAATTTCATTTAAACTCAAATGGATGATTTTTTTTTTTTTTTTTGATTAACAACCAAACAGTCTTCTCCTTTCTTCAAGCTTCTCCTCAAGACACTGTATTGCCACAGGGTCCACTTTGGGGTCAAACTTGTTTGCAAACCAGTAGCCACAGCCAAATAACCAGCCTACGTCTGAAGCACCAAATATGCAGATATCATGGATGTGTACAGTTGTGCACCGTGGATATCGCTTTGGCTCATACCAAACCCACTTCTGCAGCCTGGTCATACTCATTTCATCGGTGATATCTGGGTGGGATCTGGGTATCTCTCCAGGTACACCTGGTATCCGCACAATAGTTGCCCAAAAATGTTCTTCTGGGGCGAAGGTGTCCACACACCAGTCAAGAAAATCTTTCACTACAGCCGAGGAGTTCATGAAATCAATGAATTCACGTGACAAGATGAAGTAAGCACTGCCTGCAAACATCTCAAGACCATGAGGAGGTGGTGACTTTAATATATCAGTTCTTCCTGCTCTATTTCTTGACAGATCATAGTGATACTTAAACCTCAGTGTCTTGTCATATGGCACTCGAGTTGTTTCCAGCATGTGTGCCCCGTTAAACTTCTTGAGGTCTTTCACCAGCTCAGTGTTGGTCTTGAGGGGTAAATCCTGACCACAGAGGTTAATGACATATTTCCATTGAACTTCTGACTTCAGAAGGTCTGAAAAACAGTTGATGTCTGCTTGCAGTCGACCAACTGTAGCATAATGGACAACCTCTATCTTAGAGGCAATAAAGACATTGGGTAGACACTCAGCTAAGCTCTTTATGGCTGAGATGAACTCTGGTGGGGACTTGCCATCATAGTGGATGCAGTAGATGTTAGCGGGGGAGTAGATGGTCCTGATCAGTCTCTCCACCATCCATGCATATTTATGCACAACAAGAGAATAGGCGATAGGAAAGTCCATCTCCTCCGCTGATGCACACACATCATCATAACCTCTTGTCTTGAGAAACATTGGACAGTTTATTGTGGCAGCAGACAGACTTTCATCTGTGTCCTCAACAAGTTGTGTCTTTCTGATCTTCAGAGCTTTCGCCACCTCTGCTGGGTCCAAGTCATAGATGGCTGAACAGCTGACATTGTATTCGTTAAAAATGGGAATGGGTACAAATGGATCTGATGATTTAAGGATGTTGTTGTGCTTTTTGTGGACCATCGGGATGATGTGCAGACCCAGCAGGGACAGAAGACCAAATATGAGCAGTGTTTGGGGTCTCAGAAATGATCGTTTTAGACTCATCCTGTAGGGAAAGAGAAATAAAAAAACTAGTATGGGCTAAAACAGGAGGACAATGAAGAACAAAAAAGCTGAGTTACGATTTCAAAATTCAAAATGTCTGTCGGTTGTTCCATATATCCGTCCATGTGCACGCTGAACTGGTCAGTTTTCTATAAAGACAGGAATGTTTAACCGACTCTGTAAATTTTGGCTGAATGATACTGGAGAAAATGTCTCCTTTTTTTTCTATCAGTTGTTTTAGGATGGCTTTAAGACTTTTTTCGCTTCTTGTCTGGGGATTTTTCTTTCAAATTTCATGTGTTGTTGTCTCTTAATAGAGTTTTCATTTGTGACCACGGCCAAATGACATAGTCAGCCTGATAGACTTGTCAGATCCATCAGGCTAACCACGCCTAATGAGAATAGTTGACAAGGACAAGTCACAACATTCAGGTGACGCCTCTGAGAAAGAATGCAGTTGGCAGTCAAAGCATGTTAGGGTAAAAAACAACATCTCCTATATGGACAAAATTGTCAGTGCCCTTCCGTTAAAGAAAACACAAAATGCTCACTGAAATAACTTGAAACTGAAAAGAGTAATAAAAGCAAAATACTACTAAAAGTTAACTAAAGAAAATCAGACATTGCTTTTGAATTGTGGTTTAAAAGAATCATTTTAAAAAACAAAATAATGAAACTGGCCTGGACAAAAATGATGGTACCCCTAGAAAGGTTGAAAATGATTTGACCATAGGGACATGTTAAACTAAGGTGTGTCCTATAATTAGCATCACAGGTGTCTTCAAGCTTGTAATCAGTCAGTCTGCCTATTTAAAGGGTTAAAAGTAGTCACTGTGCTGTTTGGTATCGTGGTGTGTACCACACTGAACATGGACCACAGAAAGCTAAGGAGAGAGTTGTCTCAGGAGATTAGAAAGAAAATGATAGACAAGCATGTTAAAGGTAAAGGCTATAAGACCATCTCCAAGCAGCTTGATGTTCCTGTGACTACAGCTGCACATATTATTCAGAAGTTTAAGGTCCACAGGACTGTAGCCAACCTCCCTGGATGTGGCCACAAGAGGAAAATTAATGACAAATTGAAGAGATGGATAATATGAATGGTAACCAAAGAGTCCAGAACAACTTCCAAAGAGATTAGAGGTGAACTCCAAGGTCAAGGTACATCAGTACCAGATCACACCATCTGTCACTGTTTGAGCCAAAGTGGACTTAATGGAGGACACCACTGTTGAAAGCAAATCATAAAAAAGTGAGACTAGAATTTGCCAAAATGCATGTTGACAAGACACAAAGCTTCTGGGAGAATGTCCTTTGGACAGATGAGACAAAACTGGGGCTTTTTGGCAAGTCACATCAGCTCTATGTTCACAGACTCAAAAATGAAGCATACAAAGAAAAGAGCACTGTACCTACTGTGAAACATGGAGGAGGCTCAGTTATGTTCTGGGGCTGCTTTGCTGCATCTGGCACAGGGTGTCTTGAATCTGTTCAGGGTACGATGAAATCTCAAGACTATCAAGGCATTCTGGAGCCAGATGTGCTGCCCAGTGTGAGAAAGCTTGGTCTCAGTCACAGGTCATGGGTCCTCCAACAGGATAATGACCCAACACACAGCTAAAAACACCCAAGAATGGCTCAGAACAAAACATTGGACTATTCTGAAGTGTCCTTCTATGACCCCTGATCTAAATCCTATTGAACATTTGTGGAAGGAGCTGAAACATGCAGTCTGAAGAAGACACCCTTCAAACCTGAGACAGCTGAAGCAGTTTGCTCATGAGGAGTGGACCAAAATACCTGTGGACAGGTGCAGAAGTCTCTCTGAAGGTTACAGAAATCGCCTGATTGCAGTGATTGCCTCAAAAGGTTGTGCAACAAAATATTAAGTTAAGGGTACCATCATTTTGTCATTTTGTCCAGGGCAGTTTCATTGTTTTTTTTTATGATTCTGCTGAACCACAATTCAAAAGCAATGTCTGATTTTTATTAGTTAATTTTCAGTATTTTTTTTATTTATTATTACTTTTGTCAGTTTCAAGTTACTTTAGTGGCCATTGTGGGTTTTTCTTTCTTTAACGAAAGGGTACCAACAATTTTGTCCGTGTGTGTATTCTTTGTCTGATAAAAGGAGAAACACAGTAAGTTATTAATTTAACAAGACAAAACAAATTTGCTTGATCCAAACTATCACTTTAAAGACTTATAATATTGACTATATGAGGTAGTTGTTACTGGTTAGTAACACGAAATTGTTTTTTGATTCCCAGCCCTAAGTGGAACTTTTGAAGCTTTGAGAGGCTAAAAAAACAGAGGTGCTCATGGAGAATATTGTCAGAAATGGTTAATAACATGGACCACAAGTAAAGCGCTTGTACAATACAAGGTCATTTACAAAGTCTATAAAGAAACATGTCTACACTCCAGTGGTTTTCAAACTATTTTTTCTCAAGAAACACTCTCATATGACAAGCAGAATAACTCATAAAATCTTAACAAATTAATCTAACATTTATACTGAGAGTAAATCTAAAACTCATTCATTAGTTATTGTTTAGTTGTCCCAAGCTGTTCCATTTAAGAGATGATTTTGTCCACACTTCCTACTCTTTTGCTCAAGGCATACAAAAAACCAAGTCAGAAATTAACCCCTTCAGACCTGCATTTTTTCTGCTGGGCAAAAAAATAATTTTCAAACTGATTGTGAGTCCTCTCCAACATATAAACAAGGTCAAAAAAAAGATTTTTGCGAACTTGTGTTTTTATTAGTATTTTTTTATGTCCATTCCAATGGACGCCACGACATGAAGGGCATAAAATGACATAAAAACGTAGGGAAATTAAGGCTGAGTTTTTCCACATATTTATCAATCATGTATGGCCTAAACATCAGGAACTGTATGTTTGCATGTTTTTTGCCTGCAAGAAGAGAGGCAAACGCTATGATGCAATCTGAATATGCACATAAACACAAAAGATGTATAATTGTAGATAGCAGCCTTGAAGTGGTTTCGGCGTGGCACCAAAGCTGCTCATAATTTGGTGTGTGGTCAACCATGTCATGCTGCACTTCAAAAAATCCTATAAACTAATATCATGATATATGTTCAAAACAACTTCAAATATTGCCCTTGCGTCCTGAACTAGCCTGTGAACTAGTCTGTGGGGCACATGTTATGGTTCTGTAGACCTACTGGGTCCTCCATGTTTTGCTGCCACTGTTTTATGAACTCTCATGGGACACTGGGTTGCATTCATCTTGAAATGGAGGAGATCCTGGATGTCTTTGGTCTGGATATTGGCCCTGTTGGCATCCAGCCTGTTCTCCAACCAGCTTTTACCACACCCAAGTCAAAAGCATGTGAGATCTTTCTCAGGGTCCACTTTTTTGACTGAATTTCTGTACAGTACAGACTGACAAGTTGATCAAGCATGTCACCCTGCCCATTGCTTCATTGTATAGCTTCACAACTCCTGGATGCAACACCATCACAAATTGGGCTCTCTATTTGTCCCACCTCAGCACTTCATCCATTCTGCCAACACCAATAAAGTTGAAGACCATGACAACTGGTCTGTTGTCATACCATCTGACCAAAGCGAGAGACCCTTGCTGATCCAGCAGCATTAATTTTCCTCTCAGCCAGCAGCTCCAGAAGATTGTAAATTGTGAAATAATTGTCAAAGTAATAATTAAAAACAATCTTGATTTCTAAATTTACCTCCTATCTCACCATCCTACCTATTTCTTGAATTCAAGGCGTCCAGTTCAGATAACTCCATTTATGAGACGTTCAGTCGAGTATACAGTCATCAACTGTATACTCTAGATTAAAGAATATTATGTACAAAAAAATATACACAATAAAGATTTTATAATCATGAATAAATTTATTGTCACATCATACCTTACCTATGAAAAGCATACAGGTATGTTGTTTCTTCATATACTGACACCATAACATGTGAGTGTTGTCAAAACTTGCCCTCCTCCTGATGTCCATGGCAATGGACATCAAACTTTGAAAAAATCCTATAAACTAATATCATGATATATGTTCAAAACAACTTCAAATATTGTCACTTGTAATACTTAAAATTATGCTGAGAGCAATTTTGTTTGGCCAGCATGAACATAAAGTTATACTTTTGACTGAAAATGGACACTTACTCTTCCCTCTCATGATCTGCTCCACCATGCTTGTCTTGTCGGTTGTCTGTCACTCTGTCAGAGCATGCTCAATGTCAAGACATGATTTTGTTTGGATAAGTAGGGTCCAATCAGTAACCAGCAATGCTGACATCATCTAATTACAGTGTATTTATTGGTTTAGAGACAGAAATATGTCATGTCCATTCCAATGGACGCAGGGTCTGAAGGGGTTAAGTTAGATTTGACTAAATTAAATTAAACTATGGAAATTTTGCATCAGCATCATAATCTGAAAATCCTGAAGATTCAAAAGCAAGGCAACTGGACTGTGTAGAGTTTGTTGGGACAGTCCAGTTGCCTTGCTTTTGAATCTTCAGGATGACCATGACCTGGATGAATGAGAACCTACACAGGCATAATCTGAAAAATTAACCTCAGAAATGGCAATATATATCACAGTAGAAGAAATTATTTCAGTATCATTTTTCCCCATAATCTTTTAGCCTAAATGAACATTATGTTCTGAAAACAGAAAGAGGAATGACATTAGAAACATTGTCATTTAAATAGTGTTTGGCCTCAGCAGGTGATAGATTCATTTTTCTGAACTGTATGGGCATCCTTACTGTTAAATATATTTTTAATTGGCTTAAAAATCTCACACAGACAGTAACTTTAAAAAATCCAATAATGATAAGAGCAGATAGAACAAAATGAATTAAGCAAATCAAGGTTTGATAAGTGTTACCTTATTTGTTGCAAGACTGATACAACCTCTCTGACTGACAAAATCATGTTTCAAAGCTCAGGTAAATGTCATAACAACATATTTGCCCTGTCTTCACCGCAGGAATAAACAAGATGAAAAAATTACCTATTTGCTGATTTAAATCCTTGGTAGTTCAGTGATATGTTCTTCTTATGAAATGAGATGAGAGATCTGTGCGCAACGATCATCATATGATTGGGAGGGAGGGAATCAGAGGGGAGCCATGTAATGATAATTACAGTTGACAGTTAAGGGAAATTCTTTGAATAGTTGGTACTGGAAGAAGAAGTTTAACATGTGACGTGACAAAAGCTTCACTTGATGTTCCTGATTATTGTGAGGCTAAACTACACTGCATAAACAAATAGGGCTCTTTAAAAAAACAACTCTTTTTGATTTTGTCCAAGGAGAGGAAGCCTGTCTTTTGGTGAAAAATGCAAAAATGCATCCAGTCTAAAAGGGGTGGGAAGTAATTCATCTTCATACCTCAGGGGGTGCTTCACATTGTATCTGTATACTGAGCAAAAAAAAAAAGTAAAAAAACCATATAATTACACACACATACACACCCACACACATATATGTATATATAAATATATATATATATATATATATATATATATATATATATATATATATATATATATATATATATATATATATATTTATATATATATATATATATATATATATATATATATATATATATATATATATATATACACACACACACACATATATATACACATATATATACACACTGCCTGGCCCAAAAAAAAGACACCACCTGGATTTATCTAAGCAAATAAGTACGAGCCTCCTGTTGGATAAGTACTGCACGTGTGATTATCTTTCAGCTGGCAACAGCTTATTTAACCCCAGTTAATGACACAAGTAGCTTCTTATTTCTGAAACAACCATGTTAAAGACACATCCTGTGGTCGTGGAAAAGATGTTAGTCTGTTTAAGAAGGGTCAACTCATTGGCATGTATCAAGCAGAGAAAACATCTAAGGAGATTGCAGAAACTACTAAAATTGGGTTAAGAACTGTCTAACACATTATTAAAAACTGGAAGGATAGTTGGGAACCACCGTCTTCGAGGGAGAAATGTGGTAAAAAAAATCCTGAGTGATCATGATCGGCGATCACTTAAACGTTTGGCCAAATCAAATAGAAGAAAAAAACAGTAGAACTCAGGGGTGTGTTTAATAGTGAAAGTAAGAGCATTTCCACACGCACAATGTGAAGGGAACTCAAGGGATTGGGACTGAACAGCTGTGTAGCCTCAAGAAAACCACTAATCAGGAAGGTGAACCGGAAAAAAAGGCTTCAGTTTGCTAGGGAGCATAAAGATTGGACTCTGGAGGACTGGAAGAAGGTCATGTGGTCTGATGAGTCCAGAATTACCCTGTTCCAGAGTGATGGGAGCATCAGGGTAAGAAGAGAGGCAGGTGAAGTGATGCACCCATCATGCCTAGTGCCCACTGTCCAAGCCTGTGGGGGCAGTGCTATGATCTGTGACAGATCTTGTGACATTGCAGAAGCTTATCAAAACAATGCCACAGCAAATTTGTGCTGTAATCAAAGCTAAAGGCAGTTCAATGAAATATTAGAGTGTGTGACCCTGTTTTTTGGTGGCGACTTTTGGTGGCAGTGTATCTATATATGGCAGTGTATCTATGTATCTATCCATGTATATATATATATATATATATATATATATATATATATATATATATATATATATATATATATATATATATATTTCACTTATTTAAAATTGTCAAAAGGTCTCTTATGTCTCTTATATCAGTGTATCATGTAAAATTCTACATGTTTGGACAGGGAACGGATGCCGCTGTGGACGGGGAACGGATGCCGCTGTGACTGAACTCCCGCGAGACCGAGCGTGATCCAACATGGCAGCCTGCTGCTAGACCGGACGAAAACAAACTTTTCTACTCTGTTTTCTCCTCCTTTTTTCTCTCACTTAACCTTTCCCTCCAGTATCATTCGCTCCACGATTTCTAATTCTGTCCTTCACGCACTCACTAAAACGTATGTCCAACCTGGATCAGCTGGAAGATTTCATACAGGATCATTACGACAGATTCTGCATAATGGGACGCTCTCAAAAATCAAAAAACCCCGCACCCAGGACTCACCCGCTTCATCCGCCGACTCTTCCCCAGTCACAGCACCACAAACGCGTTGCTGCTCAGACGTAAGTGAAATACTCCTCTCCATCGATAGTAAATTCATTACGTTAGACGCCAGAGTCGCCATTATCGAGGTTCTCCACCAGGAATTCCAGCACCTCCGCCACAGCTTGGAATTCACCCAGAGCCAGATAGAAAGAATCACACAGGAAAACAAGTCACTGCAACACTCGGTTTCTACCATGGCCACAGAACTCGCTTCGGTCACCTCTCAACTGGCCACTGTCACCGCTGAAAACAAACTCATGAAAGAAAACATCCTAGACCTACAGTCTCGCAGCATGAGAGGCAACCTCATCTTCTCTGGAATCCCCGAATCCCCCACTGACGAACCTGAAAAGTTAATCAAGGACTTCATGGTTAGACGCCTAAAACTTCCCCCGGACACTGTCAGCAACATCTCATTCCACCGAGTTCACCGCATGGGACAGAAGCAAGTCAACCCCACCCGACCCCGGCCCATCGTCGCCAAATTCGAACATTTTAAGCAGAAGGAGCTGGTACAACGACAGGGCAGGCAGCTGAGAGGGACGGACTACGGGCTCAACGACCAGTATCCACCCGAAATCGTCCGCAGACGGAGGGTACTGCTCTCCATCCGCAAACAGAAAATCAGCGAAGGTAAGAGAGCAGTCCTTTCAGTCCACAAATTATACATTGATGGTCAGTTGTTTAGGGATAAGGACATCACCCCCTGGCTTTTCTGAACTCCCCCTCCACTCACACACACACACACCTCTCCCCACGTTACTCACCTAACCCCCCCCCACCCCCACTTTCTCTTTTTCTCTCTTTTTCTCTCTCTTTCTCTCACACTCCCCTCACACTCTGTCTTATATACGCCCTCCCTCTGCCTCCTTCCATATCTCAGTTGAAACATACACACCTCTATCCCCTCACTCTCTCTCTCTCTCCCTCTTTCTCTCTCTCTATCGTCTTATATATATAGTGAAACAAACTTATATATATATATATATATATATATATATATAATTTTTTCTTTCTTGCGCACTGGTCTCAGCACCCTGCACTGTTATGGCGTTTTGCTCTGTCGCTTGTCTTGTTGTTATTTGTATCCCCCCCCCCCCCCCCCCCCCCCCCCCCCGCTGTTTGTTTTGTTGTTTGTGTTTTCGTTTGCTCTGCTCTGTCCTGTATTACAGGTCCTGCTGTGCACATCAGACAACGCTCTCAAAGCAGTCAACACACATACACATACACATTCACATAGAATCATTATTCATATCACTCACCTACAATTATTAACCCGTTCAACATGGCATCAATAACATTTGTAACCTGGAACATCAGAGGTATTGGCTCCCAGACAAAAAGAACTAAAATATTTAATCACCTAAATGATCTAAAAGCAGATATTTGCTTGTTACAGGAAACACACCTCTCTGATTCAGACCATGACAAATTAAAATCAGCACAGTTCTCTCACAGATTCTCAGCCCCTTATAACTCTAAACAAAGAGGTGTATGCATATTGATGAATAAAAAAAATCTCATTTGTCCATAACACAACCATTATAGACCCTGAAGGACGTTTTATAATCATTAATTTATCAATTAACAATAGTCCGGTAACAATTGGCAATATCTACGGCCCAAACAATGATGATCCTTCCTTCTTTTATGACTTCTTTCATACCCTATCAAATGTTTCCAACGGCCCAGTAATTATAGGAGGTGATTTCAACGCAACTATTAACCCAACACTTGATAAATCTAATAGAGTAAAAACTAACCGCACCTGGCAATCTACTAATACCATAAAACAGTTCATGAGTGATCTCGGTCTTGGCGATGGCTAGCGTCTACAGCACCCATCTGCCAGAGAATATTCATTCTACTCACCAGTTCACCACTCCTACTCACGCATTGACCTCTTTCTGACCAGCAACTCAATTATATCACAGATCTCTGATCCAAAAATTCACCCCATAATCATTAGTGATCATGCCCCAGTAACACTCAGATGGGATCCTATTAACCAACCCAAACGCATCACTAAATGGCGTTTTAACTCATCTCTTCTTAAAGACCCAGAGTTTGACAGCTATCTCAGGAGAGAGTGGACATCCTTCCTTGAAATAAATGACTCCCCGGAGACATCACCCACCACTCTGTGGGAAACAGGTAAAGCAGTTCTACGAGGTAAAATCATATCATTCTCTGTCTATAAGAAAAAAAAGGAAAGGGAATATGAAGTGAAACTAGAAAAAAAAATAAAACTACTTGATACGCTGAATGCAAGCAACCCAACTGAAGAAACACAGAAAGAATTAAGAAAATATCAGTTCCAACTGAACGAGATCTTAAATAAGAGAGCCCAGTTTTTAATTCAGAGACTCAGACAAGAAGACTTCCATCATAACAATAAATCTGGTAAATATTTAGCAAATCTGATTAAACGAAATAAAGAGAGAACAACAATCGCAGCTATTAAAGACTCATCAGGGAAGCCTACCAATTCACCACAGGAAATAAATGAAATATTTAAAAAATTTTACGCCAACCTTTACTCATCTACAAATGAACCAAGACAGGAAGACATAGACTCTTTTCTGAACAACATTGAACTTCCAAAGATTGTTCCAGAACAATCCAAAGCACTAGATTCACCAATAACAGAAACAGAACTTTCTACAGCCCTACGCCTCATGCCAAACAACAAAGCACCAGGTCCTGACGGCTTCCCTGCTGAATTCTATAAACACTTCTGGCCTATTCTATCTCCTCTCTTTATGAGAGCAATAACTGAAATAAAATTAATGTCTAGATTTCCAACACATATGAATACAGCTGAAATTTCACTCATCCAAAAACCTAATAAAGATCCAATGCTTCCATCAAACTATCGTCCAATCTCTTTAATCAATGTAGATATAAAAATCATCAGTAAAGCTCTAGCACACAGGATAGAAAAAATAACTCCTTCTATAATTCACCACGATCAGACCGGCTTTATCAAAGGTAGACAGTCATCCAGTAACACACGTAGATTGTTCAACTTAATCCATTACTCATCATTACAATGGGAAGAAACCATCATAGCAACATTAGATGCAGAAAAAGCTTTTGATAGAGTAAACTGGAAAACTCTCTTCACTACTCTAAAAAAGTTTGGCTTCGGGGACTCATTTATTCACTGGATCAAGATTCTTTACACTGCTCCTTCAGCTACTGTCACCACCAACGGACTAACCTCACAAAGTTTCACACTGCACAGGGGGACGAGGCAGGGATGCCCACTCTCTCCGTCGCTATTCACCATCTTTATAGAGCCTTTGGCAGCAGCCATACGCCAGAACATCCACATCAAGGGAATTCAGACATCCCAAATTCAACATAAGATTAGTTTGTATGCTGACGACATTTTACTGTTTTTACAAGACCCTCAGTCGTCTCTGCAGGAAACAGTAAATCTCATTGAATCATTCTCCAAGATTTCAGATTACTCAATAAACTGGAACCAATCTTCTATTCTTCCATTACATAACACCAGATGGGATGTAGCACGTCATATATCACCTATCCCCTTATGTTCAGGGCACATCACATACCTGGGCATTAATATTTCCTCCAGGCTGTCAGAATTGATCGGACTAAATTTCACCCCTTTGCTTAAAACAAGAGACAATGACCTTCCAGCGCTGGATGAACTTACCACTATCCATTGTAGGAAGAATAGCAACAATGAAAATGACAGTACTTCCAAAAATAAATTACCTTTTTTCAATGATTCCAATTCATCCAACTCTCACCTGGTTCAAAGCGTTAGATTCAATGTTCACTAAATTTTATTGGAAAAACAAAACACCAAGGATCAAACTTGCAACCCTACAAAAACCAAAATTGCAAGGAGGTCTTGATGCCCCACACATCCAACACTACTCTCTGGCAAATCAACTGCAGTATATACACGAATGGACACATCCAACTCAATCAGACATCACCTGGTTAGATATAGAACAAACTATCTGTGAAAACATAACTATTTCAGACCTCCCATTCCTCAGTCAAACCATCAAGCATCATCCTTGTTTCAATGCAGGAACAATAGCTTCAACACTGACAGCCTGGTGGAAATTCCACAAAATCACAAACTCTAGCCTTGCACCATCCAATTTAACTCCAATCTGGCATAACCCTGATTTTCTAAGTAATAAAAAACCACTTAACCTGAATGCGTGGGCTGAAAAAGGCATCACACATCTGAAACATATTTTTCACAATAATGCCCTGGTCCCATTCCACCACCTGGTCCAGGAGTTTGGCATCGGGAACAATAGCTTCCTACAATATTTACAAGTTAAAACATCTATCCAATCCAAGATTAATATGAGAACCATCAATTTGTCTCTTCCTCCATCAACCGAGGAGCTTTTTAACATCCTCTCTCCAAAAAAACTTCTTTCCAAGATATATAAGATAATAATAATGCAGACTGACAAATCCATAGCATTACCCTCTAATAAATGGGAAGAAGAACTCTCTATTGCTCCTGATGCCGACTTCTGGGCTACAATCTTAAAAAACAATTATTTTATGACCAAAAACGCAAACCTTCAACTAATACAGTATAAAGTCCTTCACAGAACTCACTACACTGCACAAAAAATGTCTAAAATGGGTTTCAGGTTAGAAATATGTCCATATTGCACACAGAACTGTCCTGACACCTATATTCACGCCACCTGGCAATGCACACCCGTTAGACAGTTCTGGAAAAAAGTCACAGAGTCCCTGTCCCTCTTTCTGGAAAGCCACATCCCATTATCTCCCTCACTCTGCTTACTTGGTGATGTATCTTCACTTAACTTTAATACAAGTAATAACAGACTCCTTCTTGTGGCCTTAGCCATCGCCAAGAAAACAATCCTCTTAAACTGGAAATCAAGGAACTCCCTATATTTAACCCAATGGAAAAATCTCCTCCCTGACTACATCTCCCTGGAAAACCTAGCCTCTCCTCTCAACAACACTGCAGAGCATCAAGCTCACTGGTCACTTTTTATTGATTTTTTACACACCTAAAAACAGCAAGTACTTAAATCTCATCTCGCCTTATCTACTTATTTATTTCTTCTTTTCTGCCAGCCAATACCCTTCACACACACACGCACACTCACACACACAATACACAAGCTCTCTCCTCTACTCTTTAAAATAGTGCAGTTCCCTGGGACCCCAAGACGATGAGTATACTCTGGTGATGGTAGTCGGGGGCTTCTTTTCATCTAAGTACCCAGACTTGACCCACTGCCCTGTGGGGCCCACTGGTCTGGCGGCCTCCTCGTGAGGTGCTGGAGTTTTCTGTGGCTTGCCTCCTGCGCCCCGGAGCTGCTGGATCTATGTGTGGTCGGCGGGATCTGGGGGTGGTGCTGGCCACTTCCTGCGGTGGCGCCTTGGCCGGCCCCGGGGCTTTTGGGGTGGGGGATTCCTCCGCGGTGCGCCCGCACCTCTTCCTTCCTGCTGTCTGCCCTGTGGCCCCTCCTCTCCTCCTTCCTCCTCGCCTGCCTCTCTCTCCCCCTTGCGGGAGGCTGGGGGCCTCCTGCTGCCTGGGGGTCGACTGCTGGGGCTGGGCTTGCCCCCGGGTGGGGGCTCCGGCTGGTGTGGGTACCCAGTCCTGGGTGGGGTGGTTTCTGGAACAGCTATGGGGCTGGGTTTCCCCGTGGTGGGTGTCGTCTGGTGCCAGTCCTGCCTCCCCCGGTGGGTCGGGGCCCGGGGAGGGCATGGGGACTCGCTGGCCCGGGGCCCTGGGGGGTCCTGCGGTCTTCCCGTGGGGGGCGGCGTCCCGGGGGTGGTCCGCCTGGGTCGGGTCTTCGGTGGGTGTTGGGTCGGTGGCTCTGGTGCTGCAGTCCGCTGGGGGGTGTGTTTCCTGGTGGGCGTGCCTGGCCGCTGGGGCCTGTCTGGGTCGTCGCCTGCGGGTCCTGGGGCTTGCTGCCTAGGGGACCATTTGGCACCGCTCCCATGCCCCCGCTTTGTCCTGGCCAGTTCGGGGCCAGCCCTCACTAGCCTAGCCTCTTAATTTGCACCTCACTACTCACACACTGCACTCTTGTATATATTCTCACCTGGGCACACACACAACATTTAGGGTTCTTGGAGTCGGGGGTGGTAGGGGATCGAATACCTCGCCCCCCCTGCCCCTCTCGTCCTCCAATTTTAACTGCACTACATACACAAACTTGGGAGGGTGGGGGTGGGGGTGCTGAGGGAGGGGGAGCATAATCGGGTTTAGGTTGTGACCCCTCTCTGCCGGCCCCTCACATGTCTCACCTGCCCTCTCTTTTTATCGCACCACGACATCCACTTGTCTGGGGCAGGCAGAGAGAGGGGGGGTAGGAGGGCTCCCACTCGACCTGTTTTCCCCCAGTTTTAATGCACCACATCACACTTAGAACTGCACTTAGGCACGGTGAAGGGAAAATGTATCTTTTCTGTATGCAGAATAACAGGGGGGGACAAGGGGTGGATCACTAGTTTAGGCTTGGTGCGGCTGGTGGGGGCCGGCCCCTTATGGCTGGGACTCTGTGCTAGGAAGCGCCTATCCATCAAGTGGGACGGTGTCGGTGGCTTTCGGGCGCAGCTGGGCTCTGGTGCCTGCGGGTGGGGGCCTGGGGCAGCTCCTGGGGGACGGGTGTGCCCTGCTGGGTTTCATGTCTCTCGGTGGCCTGTGGTGCAGGATCCATGGGCCTGTCGCTCGCTGGGGACCTCGGTGTGGGTGGCTGCCTGTGGGTTGCTGCTCTGTGCGGGTGGTCCGGGGGCCTCATTGGTCCTTCGGGCATCGGTCTCTGGTGCTTCTCTTGGCCCTGGCTCCTCTGGAGGGAGGGGCGTTGGCTCGACCTCACCACCGCACATCCCGCCCCATTCCGCCCCACCCAAAACCTTGCTGCGACTGGGACCCGGACCAACATAAGATCGACCGGGGGCCCTCTTCTCTGGGGGGTTGCCTGGTCCCGGGGAATCTGGCTCCTGGGGGCCTGGGGGCCTCTGGTCTGCCGTGGGGGGGGTGGGGGTGGCTGGATGTAGGGGGTGGGGGTGGCTTGGGGCCGGGTGGACGGGTGGTTGGCGGGGGCGGGTGCCGTATGCGGGTGCCGCTGCCTCGGACCCCCTGGTGGTGTCCTTGGTGCCTTCGTGGGGATGGGTTGGTGCCCATTTGGGTCCTGGGGCTGTCCCTGGGTCCGGTAGCTTTGGGGGCCCGTGTGGCGGGTTTCGGGTGCCCTGGTGGCTCGGGTGGTGCCCTCGGCCGTGGTCTCCCTGGGTATGGGCAACTATTTGGGTATTCGGTGATCACCTCACATGCATGCCTGTACAGATACTCAAGCTCCTGTCGAGACTTACCATAAAGAAGTGATTTGTTCCGTCAGAACATGCTGAGTCGGGCATTCTCACACATTTTCTCACGCCCTGTGATGCATGCTCCCTCCCTGTCCCATCCCTATGGGCCCACCCCCTACTATCAAGACCCCACATCTCCGGTGCCCCTGGTTTCTTACATCCTTTACTTCCCTCATGAACTTAGATCAGCACAGCACTTGGACTGCTATTTCAAATCAGCAGCATTACCTGTCTGTCTTCCTCCCCGTTTGTCTTGTCTCGTCTTATCTGTCACTATTTCCCCTTTTTTCACACTGTGGTGTAACACAGCCCTCCCCTTCAGCTCATTTCCGGGGTTTAATAAGCTTGATTTGATGGAGTAGCCTACAGGGAGGGCTGGTGATGGTCACTGGTAGCAGTGAATCATACTTACTTATCTCTCACTGCAAAGAAAAAAATGCATTAGTCTTTCCAATGCTGTCATCCGCCACAGTGCTCAGTCAGAAAGATAATGCAGACAAGGGGGAAAAAAAAAAAAAAAAAAAAAAAAAAAATTCTACATGTTTATCTTAGCCCCTCCAGGAAATAGCAATTTTTCGAACTGCAATAACAAGCAAATTCAGACATTTCTCACAAATGCAGCATGGCATTGCAACTTTGTCATCTCTGCTCTTGCCCTCTCTTCCAGCCTCTTCCAGAGGATGTGCAGCATGAGCAGTGCACATTAACCACTAAAATCACCTCTAAGAGAGCTACAGATATCTCGGGACTGTCATTGATGCCAAACTGACTTTTAACAAGAACTGTGGCACAGTATGTAAGAAGGGACATCACTGTCTGTTTTTTCTTCGGAAATTGTCCCGTCTTAATATTTACAAAACCGTGGTGACCCTTTGTTATCAAGTCTTTATTGAGTCCGTATTATCTTTTGCCCTGGTGTCCTGATTTGGTAATCTGTAACTACAGGACAAAAATGCACTGCAGTAAATATTCAAATGGGCTGGGAGGTTGATTGGGGAGCCTTAGCTCACTATGACAGCCCTCTATGCCACACAGCTGCAGTGCAAAGCCAACTCTATCCTCAAAGAATGCTCACATCCTTTGCATGGTGAGTTTCAGCTCCTTAGCTCAGGCTGACATTTTGTGGTCCCTAAGGCTCGGACAAAAAGGTACAGAAGTAGTTTTGTACCCTCAGCATTTGCCCTGAATGTCAGGGCCACAATGTAATGTTGTTCACATTGCACTTTAGTAAGACCAGGGAGATGTATAAGCACTTTTCCATGATTTTATTTTATTGTATTTACTTTATAAATGTTTTTAGATGTTAACCCTAACCCTAACCCCAGTGGATTGCTGCTGCATGGTCGAGCAGGCACATGTGTGTGTGTACTGCTGTGAGTGAAGGACTATGTATGGTGGTCAGAGAATTACGAGGTGGTTTTAAAGGTGTGTGTGTACGTTTTTGGTTTACTCATGGAATCAGACGGTGACTCTTAGCAGCAGCACCAGTCTCTGGATGAAAGAAGAATCAGCCACATCAGAATCAGAATTTGTATTTCTTGCCAAGTACATTTGCACTTACAAGGAATCTGACTTCATAAAATGGTGCAGGTGTGTGTGTTTCTACACAGGGTGTGTTTGCTGTGCTGCAGTAGCGTGATAGTGGTAGTGTAGTAGTAGTGCCTGTAGTAATTGCATTGTCATCATCAGGGGCACAAAACAGAAAAAGGAATAGGGAGAGGAAGATAGATTTTGAAGAAATGAAAAAAAATCTTTTCAATTTTTCTTTCATAAAAGTACATTTTTATGATTAGGTGCTACTTTAATGGAAACGCTATTGCTGCTAACAGTGACTGAGACAGAGAGTAAATAGGTCAGAGGTCATCATACAGTCAGGATTCAACAGATCACAGAGCCAGCTTTACCCTAAAACCTGTTCCTAGGTCCAGATATAGTGGTTGCAGAAACTGAAAGTGAGCACCCTTTGAGAAATAAATCACATTTCTGGGATGTAGTCCAGCTTTCAGATATGATCATACCATTGTGTGGATAATGAAGAATTATAGAGGGGGGAATGTTGCACTAGTAATTAAAGTAGAGGACGTTATAATAGTTGTGTCTTATTACCTAATGATAAAGAGAAATAAATGTTAACTGCAATGTCAAAAATAAAGAATAAGCAGACAGAATTTCCTGAGAGATTATTCTTAAACCTCAGTAATGGCATGATCTAATAGAATCATTTCACTTTCCTTTACATACAAGTAGTCCATGAGTTCAAACTGTTCAGATGTCATGACCTAAAGTGGGGGTATTATGTAAAATGTAACTTATAATAAAAGTATAAATCAAAGTCTTATGGTTAGTATTTACACACAAAAACAGGCAAATGGGGGGGGCTGTGTTGGGTCTGCATACCACTCAAAAAATAGGTAGTTGCACCACTGTCCACAACATCTCCACTGTTTTTAGAGTGTTCAGGTCCAAGTTGTTCTTACTGCAACAGATCACCAGATGGTCAACCTCCCACCTGTAGGCAGATTCATCCCCCCAGAGATGAGTCCGATGAAGGTGGTGTCATCTGCAAATCAGAATCAGAATCAGAAATACTTTATTAATCCCCAAGGGGAAATTTGGTTGTTTCAGTTGCTCTTATACACAGTATCGCAGTTGGAAATAACAGATGAAGACATTAGAATAGACAGTAGCATTAAAAAAAAATAATAAAGATAAAATAAATACAAGTAAAAATAAAAACAAATGAAAGAGCATAAAAATTAAGTAAGCAGGTTGCAATGTGCAGAGTCTTCAAGCAGTATCAAGTTCCTTATGAAGGAAAATAAGTAAAATTAAGTGGAAATGAGGCTCTGAATGAGGTGGAGGTATACACAGTATTAACAATTAATATTTACACTAAAAATGTGAATATATCCATGATAGCACCGTTTGTCCGCAGATTTGCTTATTAACAATATCACAGGAGTAAAAACAGTGAGAGTTTATTCTCCAGGACCTGACGGAGCAGTGATTTTAGAGGGAGGAGTTATAAAGTCTGATGGCCACAGGCAGGAATGACTTCCTGTGGCGCTCTGTGGTGCATCGTGGGGGGATGAGTCTCGCACTGAATGTGCTCCTGTGTTTGTCCAGCACGCTGTGGAGGGGGTGGGAGGTGTTGTCCATGATGTCCTGCAGCCTGGACAGCATCCTCCTCTCCGACACCTCAGTCAGAGAGTCCAGCTGCACCCCCACAACATCACTGGCCTTATGGATCAGTTTATTGAGCTTGTTGGTGTCCGCTACCCTGAGCCTGCTGCCCCAGCACACAACAGCGTACAGGACAGCACTGGCCACCACAGACTCGTAGAACATCCTCAGCATCGTCCTGCAGATGTTGAAGGACCTCAGCCTCCTCAGGAAGAAGAGGCGGTTCAGGCCCTTCTTGTAGACGGCCTCGGTGTTCCTGGTCCAGTCCAGTTTGTGATCCAAAAATACTCCCAAGTATTTGTACTCCTCCACAATTTCCACCTGGACCCTTCTGGATGGAAACCGGGGCCACTGGAGCCTTTGTCCTCCTCAGATCCACGACCAGCTCCTTGGTCTTTGTCACGTTGAGCTGTAGGTGGTTCTGCTCACACCATGTGACAAAGTCCCCCACCACAGCCCTGTACTCCTCCTCATCGCCCTTGCTGATACACCCCACAACAGCCGAGTCATCAGAAAATTTCTGAAGGTGGCAGGAGTCGGTGTTGTAGCTGAAATCCATGGTGTACAGGGTGAAGAGGAAGGGGGACAGGACTGTCCCCTGGGGAGCCCCTGTATTGCTGACCATCCTGTCAGACACACAGTGCTGCAGGCGAACATACTGTGGTCTGCCAGTCAAGTAGTGAACGATCCAGGACACCAGAGGAGCCTCCATCCCCATCGCTGTCAGCTTCTCCCCCAGTATGGACGGCCTGATGGTGTCAAAGGCACTGGAGAAGTCAAAAAACATCACTCTCACAGTGCTGTCAGGCCTGTCCAGATGGGCGTAGACTCTGTTTAACATGAAGATAAGGGCATCCTCAACACCAAGTCGGGGCTGGTAGGCGAACTGTAGTGGATCCAAGTGGGGCCTGACCTTAGGCCCGAGCTGCTCTTGAACGAGTCTCTCCAGGGTCTTCATGATGTGGGACGTCAGTGCCACCGGTCTGTAGTCCGTGATGTTTGAGCCCTGCGTCTTCGGTACAGGAATGATGCAGGATGTCTTGCACAGCACGAGGACCCTCTGGAGATTCAGGCTCATCCTGAAAACGTGGTGGAGTACTCCACAGAGCTGGGGCGCACAGGCTTTCAGGACCTTCGGGCTCACACCATCAGGGCCTGCAGCTTTGTCTGTGTGGAGTCTTGTCAGCTGTCTTCTAACCTGGTCTGCGGTGAAGGACATCGGGGAGGTGAGTGGAGGTGTAGATGCTACGCGAGGTCCTTCAGTCTGGGGATCGGGGGGGGGGGGGGGGGGGGGGGGGGGGGGGGGGGGGGCTGAGGCTCCCTCCTCAGAAGGCAGAGGGCTCCCAGGAGGGGGAGGTGTCCCTGGAGTGGCTGCTGGCTGCTGGCCTGCAGCAGCGGGGGGGGACAGGGCCTGAATTGAATCTATTAAAAAACAGATTTAGTTCGTTCGCCCTGTCCACACTGCAGTTCTCTTCCCTGCTGCTGCTCCTCTTGTATCCAGTGATGGTTTTCATGCCACTCTAGACCTCTTTGATGTCATTTTGCTGGAGTTTTCTCTCCAGCTTCCTCCTGTAGCTGTCCTTAGCCTCCTTAATTTTCACCTTCAGGACCCTCTGTGTTGCCCCCACCTCATCAAGATGTCCATCTCTGTAGGCCCTCTTCTTAGCATTTAGACCTTAATGTCCTTTGTTATCCACGGCTTGTTATTTGAATAACAAAGGACAGTCCTTGTTGGGACGATGGTGTCCACACAGAAGTTTATGTAGTCTGTGATGCACTCTGTGAGCTCATTGAGGTCCTCTCCATGGGGCTCACAGAGTGCCGTCCAGTCTGTCACCTCGAAGCAGCTCTGCAGTGTGTCCATGGACTCGTCTGACCAGACTTTGTGGTGGCTGGCAGTCTTTTCACCAGAGGCACATAAAAGGAGGTGAGGTGAATCAGGTTGTGATCTGATCTTCCCAGAGGGGGGAGGGGGGAAGAGCTGTAGATCATGATGAGAGCACTGGGATTGTCCGTTTGCAGTGTTGATATGATGGCATGTATGACGTTACACGCTGTCGCGGGGCTCGCGGAGGGGGGGAGGTAAACAGCCACAAGGATGGAATGAAAAATCTCCTGGGGTAAATAATAAGGTCGGAGTCCCACAGCTAACAGTTCTATATCCGGGCGACAGATGCGTTTCTTCACCGTGATGTGACCGGGATGACACCACTTGTTGTTATGAGAACGGCAAGTCCCCCGCTCTTTCTCTTACCACTCTCGGTGACATCCCGGTCGGCCCGTACAGTCTGAAAGTCTATGATGGAGACGTTAAAGTCAGGAGTCTCCGGCTGCAGCCACGTCTCTGTGAAGCACATAAGGCTGCAAGTATGATACCCCGTCTAACTCCTGACCAGCGCCTTCAGCCCGTCCATCTTATTCCCCAATGACCTCACATTTCCCATGATGAGAGAGGGGAGACTCGGCTTGTAACTCCTCTTCATGAGCCTCCGTTGTCTCGGTCCAACTCCTTTCCCTCGCAGCTTTTTTTCTCCTCGACACCCCCTGTGTGTTCTTCTCCTTATGCCTGCGAGCATACCTGGCTGTATGTCTGGTTTTGAGATTGCTGAGCCGGCCGGCTGCAGCGGGATCAGCTATTCCCTGCTGTAAACAAAACGGGGCTGCAGCAGTACGGCAGTCCGAGTGTGCAATAGTGGTCCCTTGATTAAAAGTTATAGAAATGAGAAAAATTACTCTCTTTTCGGGCACGAGTGAGAGAGCACCACTTCACAAATTAACTCAGGAAAACAAACACATAAGAAGAAATAAAAGTAGTCTTTTTCCAAGAAAAGACAAAAAAGCAGGAGCAACTTCCACAGGCTGCTTGCACTGTTAACGCATGCGCACTATAAACAAACTTGTTTAAACTTGAGGAGCTTGACCGACTGATGAGAGGAGGTGCGGTTGTTGCTGTACAGGGAGAAGAGCAGAGGAGAAAGAATGCAGCCTTGAGGGGAACTGGTGCTGATTGTTCTGCTAATAGAGACGTGCTTTCCCAGCTTTACCTGCTGCGTCCTGTCAGAAGGAAGTCTGTGATCCACCTACAGGTGGAGTCAGACATATTTAGCTGGGAGAGCTTGTCCTATAGCAAATGAGGGATTATGGTGTTAAACGCAGAGCTGAAATCCATGAACAGGACCCTGGCATAGGCCGCTGCTGTGTCCAGATGCTCTAGGAAGAACTGAAGGGCCAGGTTAATAGCATTGTCCACAGACTTGTTGGCTCTGTCGGCAAACTGCAGGGGGTTCAGGAGAGGGTCTGATGGATTTTAGGTGGGACAGCACAAGGTGCTCAAAGACTTTGTCACCACAGAGGTCAGGGTGACGGGTCTGTAATCATTCAGTCCTGTGGTCCTTGGTTTTTGGGAACTGGGATGATGTTGGAGGTCTTGAGGCCAGCAGGTACATGACATGTCTCCATCAAGGTGTTAAAAATATCTGCAAAGACTGGAGACAGCTAATCAGAACAGTGCTTCAAAGTGGAAGGGAACATAGGGTCTAGTCCAGTAGCTTTGCGGGGGTTCTGCCTCTTAAAGACCTTATTAACATCAGTCTCCAGGACAGAGGGAGGTGCTCCTGAGGTGTGCCCCCTTACCTCAGCTTAACATGACTCCTGTCTAAATGTTTGCAGTCTCTGTCTATCAGTGAACCTCTGTTCTGTAGCTGCCTGAAAGAAAACTAACAAGCCGGCATGAAGGTTTATTTGAACAGGCAGGGGTGAACAGAAAAAGACAGTTTGGGTTTAATTCCTGCCTACCCTGCACCCTCAAATTTGGTTATACCCCTTTTTGTTTATTTAACCCTTGTGCATCCCTGGGGGTAAATTTTACCTTTTTGGAAACTCTTTTGTGGATAACTTTGGTTGTGTTGATGCAAATAGCATCAAATTTGGTCCGGTAGTGTATTTTCTGAAGATTTTTTATATTTCAGGATTTTTTTTTAAAGTCTTTAATACGCTTTAAAAATAAAAAAAGGTCCACAAAAGCCCCTAAGGGTATTTTTTTCCGTACTGACTCCCATTCAAACCACAGTTTTTGAATACACTGCCATTGCAGTTTGATATTTTATAATTAGTATTATTTTCATTTTTTGGTGTTAAAATCCCTTCAAAATATATATCTTTCTGTTCAACACGAGATAGTTCTATTTTCCCAGGTACTGTGAATCGATGACTGAGAGCTCAAAACAGCATATTTCCTTTATCCTATAAAATTATACACTGAGAGCCAATTCAATAAATATTTGCAATTATTTTGATTTGGTTGTTTTCTAGGGATGTCATTGTGTGGTGTGCCTGTGTATGTAGATGAAATGTTGTGTAAATGTGTGTATATGGGAGGAGCCAAAATTAAGCCATGAAGTTATGGACATTTCAAAGCAAAATGCTAAATCTATTTTTCAGTGCTTGCAAATATTTCAGGCTTATGTGCGTATGTATGTTTATGGGTGTTTTTGTGTGTGTGTGTGTGTGTGCATGTGTGTGTGCTGCAGAGGATGTGGAAATCAAAGAGTAAATATTGATCCGTGTATGTGGGTTTCCGGTACACTTCAACGTTGAGACCCCCGTCTGCCTCCAAGTGTACTGCACAATCCAAAAAGGCCAAAACGTTGTCCTTAACATCTTCACGCGTGAACTTAATGTTATTTTCCACTGTGTTGATATGGTCTGTGAAGGCCTCGACTTCATGTGTCCGGATTTTGACCCAGGTGTCATCCACATACCTAAACCAGTGGCTTGATGGAATGAGGCTAGGGCCTTTCTCTCCATGTACAGGTTCTCTAGTTCTCAGGCTCTGGGTCCAGTGTGATGTCCTTGATTTTCTATGCGATGTCCTATGAGTTTCTGATGTGGTGAGAAGTGTTGCCAACAAGGGGAGCTAAGATTGTGGCCAAATGTTTTGCTATGTTGTAGGTGACAGAGTTGATGCTGCTGATAATGGGTCATCATTCCTTTTCCCTTCAAGCCTGGAAACACATTAAGGCAGAAGTTGGTCCATTCCAAGGACAAAACACCAAGACATAAACAGAGCAATGTGGTGTATGCAGTCCAGTGCAGTGAGGAATGCTCAGACCTGTACATTGGGGAAACTAAACAACCACTTCACAAGCGTATGGCTCAACACAGGAGAGCCACCTCCTCAGGTCAGGACTCAGCGGTCCACCTTCACTTAAAGGACACGGGACACTCTTTTGAGGACAGCAATGTACAGGTGTTGGCGAGAGAAGATAGATGGTTTGAAAGAGGAGTTAAAGAAGCCATCTTCACCAGACTGGAGAAACCTTCTCTTAACAGAGGTGGTGGACTCAGACACAACCTCTCACCTACATATAATGCAGTGCTAAGCTCTCTCCCCAGGAAGCTCTCCAAACACTCACACCTGGGCACATGTGACCATAACGCCTCACATGACAGGGGGAGTTAATGACCCATTCAGGGTAACGACTCTCAGGGGTTACATCACCCTGGGATAAGTTTCTATGAGTCGTTCTCCAACTCCTCCCTCCCTTTGTTGTTGTTTTTTCCTCTAGCAAGATAAATATCTGCTTCCAGCACCAGCCATTTGGAACTGAAGAAGCTTCTTGGATGAGAAGTGAAACGTCTTCCCAACAAACTCACCACAGTCCAGTTGCCTTGTTTGAATCTTCAAGTTACTCATATATAGAGAAGATTTCCAGGTTAAGGAGCTCCCAGCACCTGAGCTCTCAAGTGTCTAATCATATCTCTCATTGGATCAGCTCCGCTTCAGCTCGTCCTCATCTACTGGCCTCCCAAAGCAACTACCGCCTTCCTGTCTGACCTGTCTGAGCTCCTCACTGCTGCGTGCTCCAGGTCTTCTTTTATACTTCTTAAAGACTTTAATATCCATGTCGACTCCACCAGCTGCTCACTCACCTCTGAATTTCTATCACTTATGGGCTGCTTCAACATCACACAGCACGTCCACGGACCCACCCACTCCAAAAATCACAGTGTGCTCCTCTGGTCTCACCCCTTTAGTCCACAAGACCTGGACTTTGCCATCTCAGATCACCATACTGTTTTATTCTCTATCCCAACCCCCCTCCCTAGACAGCTTACAAGACGCAACATCACTTTTCGTAACCTCAAGTCAGTAAGCATCCCAGCCCTCACGAACATGTTAGCTACCAACCTGACCACTACACACTCTATAACAGGGGTCTCAAACTTGTGGCCCGCGGGCCAATTACGGCCCCCTACTTGACATCAAACCTTAGTGTTAGAGTGGCCCCTGCATGTTTGTCAAATGCACATTGTTGCTGAGTTGTTGCGCATGCCACGCTTGCCCTGGAATTTTATATAATCATTTTATCACTTATGGCAGGGGTCTGCAACCTTTTTAATCAACAGAGCCATTTGCCAGTCATGTTCTGAAGAACCCATTCATGCACGAGTTATTTCGTCTTTCTGGACAGAATGCTTCCCCATCACTGAGGAGTTTTTCTGTCATTCCGTGTTTTTATTGAACTCTGGTAGTTGGCACTCTTTCATGGAGAAGTTCTGCTCTCCTGTGACCGTAAACAAGACACCTCACTGAGGGAACCACAGAGCCGAGGTGCACGTTGAGATGAAAGAGAAAAAGGCACTGACGCTGCGCTAAAATCAAAACGGACGATCCTGTTCTTTTAAAGTACTCATTTGAAATGTTTTGGTTCCTTGTTTGCTCATCAGGAGGGTGATTTATCAGAATATTATCTAAATAACTGCGGATTTACTGTAAAAGCCTTCCTGTGTCCATCTGAGAGATGACAACCTGCGAGGAGAAGCCCACCCGCTTGGGATTCAGTGGTAAGATCTCGTTTTTTATGTGGATGAAATTAATTAATGGATAACATCAATTCCAGTTTATGAAACTGATGCTACACTTATATTTACAAATGTGTTAATAAAACGACATAAACCGCATGTTAGTCTCTCCCGTCGGATCAGGACGACAGGCACACCTATTATGCACCTATGGAGAAGGCGCACATACGCCACTGCGAGCTCCCAAAACATGAGAAAAGTTAAAAAGGGCTGGGATAAAACAGACAGAGATGGACGGAAGAACTAACGCAGTTCAATATGATTCATAAACGAACCAGCAGACACCGCGGTGCGCTCCATAACGGCACAGCCGTACGTCATAACGTGCACACACCTTCAGGTCTGTGTGGACAGGTCTGACTCTGTCCATAACTACACAGATAAAAGTGTTTCCCTCAAGTTTTTATGTAAGAAAAGACTTACACTAGGACACTAGTTATTCAAACTACCCTTTTTTATCACTCAATACAACCAGTTTCTATACATATGTAGACGTTCATACACATCATTGTTACCAATCAAAATTTAAATGTTCATTAGTTAATCTCCCTTTCATTTCATGTCCTGTAAATCTATTTAACACATCATTCATTTCTTATACATTGTGTTCTATCATTTATCATTTATCCTGTTATAAATTCTCCCAGTTCTGTCTGTTGGGGTCTGTTCGGAAGGTTTGACATCCTTGTAAAGAGGACTCTCACTCTAAGATTGATTCAGTTAAAGGTTAAACTTAAACTCACTAAAAATCTAACACTTAATAATCAATCTCCTAGAGGTCACATAAAATAATTCCAAGGAGATTTTGTTCTTTGGTGGTGCCCCAATTCTGATAAAAAGGGAAAATGACGCCATTATATGAATATTAATTTCTTTAGTAAATATCCATAAACATCACACAAATTATCGCAACACAATCTTCTTTCAGATTCAGATGAGGGACTTCTCTTTGTCCTTGTCTTTTTTATATTTCAGTGCGGCTTTTGACAGCTTAGATCATAATGTTCTTCTACAGTTGGGATTACAGTGGCAGTGAAATGTCTTCCTTAAAATGGAGCCCTGCTAGTTCTCAGAAGAAGAAAAACAAGAACACAAAGTTTTGGATCAAAATTCTTTTATTTCACATGCAGCATGGAGAGGAGGCTTGGAGAGGTGTCCTCTGCCAAAGACAAGGCACACTGGACTTAAATACACAAAGCACCCTTTCATGGGTCATTACAAAAACCATGTGGCACAATAAAACACTCAAGAAGACAAGCATCTGCTCAGAGAGAGAAAAATACTTCAAGAAACATTAAAAGAATTCACCCCCGTTTATAAATAACCCCGCTACCTGTGCTCAGAGGTCAAAATGTGTAAAAACAGATGTCAGATAGCTTGTCTTTGTTTTACCCGCAAACATTAAATAAAGCCTTTCCAAAAAATTCCTCACAACAGGAACCTGGGTCAGGTCTTACTTATCTGATGGATACCAGTTTGTACACGTGAACAATAACTCTTTGTGTCAATATAGAAGGTTAGGGATTTTCTCAAGGCTCTGTTCTAGGTCCAATTTTGTTCTCCATATATATATGCTTCCTGTCAGTGGTATCGAGAGGAAATACTCCATTAATTATCGTTGTTTTGCTGATGATGCTCAACTGTATGTATCAATGAAACCAAGTGAGACAAATCAGTTATCTAAACTAGAAGCATGTCTAAACAACATTAGGACCTGGATGGACAGAAATTTTCTTCTCCTTTACTCAGACAAGACAGAGCAGAGGACTTCTTACACCTTAGAGAAACTTTTTCTAATGATTTAACTGCCCTAAATGGCATTAGCCCAGCACTGAGCACAACTGTTAGAAATCTTGGAGTTCTATTTGATCAGGATTAGTCCTTCAATTCTCACATACAGCACATTTCAAGCACGGCCTTTTTTGATCTTCGTAATGTCGCTAAAATCAGGCCTGTCCTGTCTCAGAGCGATGCTGAAAAGCTGATCCATGCTTTTGTTACCATGCAGGTGATGCTTACTCTCTACCGTCTTCTGACCCCCCCCCCAACTATGCTAACAATGTAATCTACAGACATCCCCCATCAGTGCAGGTCTGGGAAGGGTTTAGGGTAGTCAAACATCAGGTAGTCCAGGCGATAGAGGTCATAGAGTCCCTGCCTCTCAGTGGCGTTCAGCTGGGAGAAATATTTCCTCATGATGGAGAAGCTTGTCCTCTCATCCTGAGGGTTCCTGTCCTTATAGTCGGGGTAGCTGATGTTCGTTGGTGCTCCGATGCTCCGCAGTAGGACGTTGGCTTCATCGTTCATGTTCTCAAACTTGCCGATGAAGTTGTAGTTCAGCACACAGGGGTGACACAGGCTGCTGGCCGGCCTCCAGTGGATGTCCAGCTCTGAGGGAAACTGCTGGTCCAGCAGGAAGCGCACAAACTCCCTGAAGGTGACGCCATCACCAGTACGCAGGGCCTCTTTTGTGGCATTGGTGCGGTACTTCGCTATGATCTGCCGTCCAGTCATACTGTGGTAATAGGGTTCTGGATTTTCTAACTTGTCCCGAAACGCTGACACCAGCCGCTCAAAGGGTTCTCTGACAAACACCATCATGGTGTAGTTGTTGAGCTTCTGTTCGAAAGCTTCACGGCTGTATCCTTTCAAGAGCCTCAGATGGTTATTGAAGTGAGCTGTGTTATGAGAAATGTCAAGAACTGAGGACCCTTTTCCTGCCAGGACCATCAGCACCCGCTTCCAGTTAGAGCAGCCGACTTTGGGCACCTCGCAGTACAGCAGTCGGGACCGCTCCTCCACCCAGATCCTGGAGAGATACCCCGCTAAGATGGTCTGCTGCCCTGGGCTGGAATGGACCTGGGAGCAGACTTTAGCCAGATGATTGTGCCGCAACTGCTGCACCATCATGTGCTGCTGCAGGTTCATCCATCCAACAGGATCCCTGAGAGTTGCTGTAGGTTCTGGCAGGGAATTGGGGATGGATAGGTTGGAGCTGCCAATCAGAGACGAGAGAAGAGAGACGATGCCAAAGGTTGCTGGAGTGTTGGACTCCTACAGAGAGAGAGAGACAAGATCTTTGTCCTTTTTCAAACTCTTGAACTGATCTGTAACACCAACAGTAATCACACACACTGGGAATATTAGACAAAGACAGAGGGACACCAGCTGTTTGGTTACTGACAGGGCTGAGGAGGGCTTTAGAGGTGAGAAGAACAATCTGGAATTCTATTATATATGTTATGATGTTTCTATTGAACATTGATGGTATTTTATCAGCTCTTATCTGATGTTTCCATTGATTATTGATGGCATTTTCTCAGTTCTGATCTGAAGTCTATTAATTATTGATGGTATTTTATAAGCTCTGGTCTGATATCTCTATTACCGTATTGACCTGAATATAGGACGAGGTTTTTTCGTTAAAAATAATGTGAAAAAGTGGGGTCGTCTTACAACCAGGGTCTAACCATTGACACATGCTGATAGTTGTCTGGGGTCGCTACACAACCACAACATGGTCAGTGACCATGCAAGTGATCTCACTGTGGCTGGGGTCATCCGTCACTCACAGCAGAAGAGATGAAAAATGGAGAGGCGCGATGATTGTCCAGAGCAAAGTGGATCAAATGTGGGACAAGTTAACAGACAACTCAGGCGGAGTTACAACGCTAATTTCAAGATAATTTTGGTCAATGCAGCAGAAACGTCAAACAACTGTCAAGCAGCCAAGAAATATGGAGTCACAGAGTGTATTGTCCGGAGATGGTGCGTCGAAAAAGACCGTCTGAAAATGCTAACAGTAGGAGAAAAGCTTATCATGGTCCTCAAAGCGGCCGCTTCCAGGAGATTGACAGGAGGGTATGTGAGTTTGTTATTGAGAAACATAACAAAGGCATGCCCATTACCAGAGCTATCATCCAGCTGAAAGCCTTGGATGTTGCCAAGGAGTGAAGCATACCCAACTCTGAGTTCAGAGCCAGCATCAGCTGGTGCAGAAGGATGATGTGCTGTAGCGGCCTGGCATTACGGTGCAGAACCAGCCTTGCCCAGCGACTTCCCTCAGACTTTGAAGAGAAACTGCTGTGTTTTCAGAGCCATGTGATTGGCATGAGGAAAAAACACTCCTACCCCTTTGATCAGATCGGCAATGCAGACCAAACCCCCATGTTTTTTAACATGCCTGCACCTGTGACCGTGCACAAGAAAGGTGAGAAGTCTGTTACTGTGAGGTCAACTGGAAATGAAAAGAGTCGGATCACTGTCATGTTGGCATGCCTGGCAGACGGGACACAGTTGCTGCCATATGTGGATTTTAAAATGCAAAACAGTTCCGAAAGAGGCAAAATTTAAGGATAATCTGCGCAAGAGGTTCACCAAGTGGCTCCTGTCCGGTGATCAAGCACTCACACCATCTGGAAAAATTCAAAAGCTCTGCGAATGGATCCTCCAGGCATGGGATGAAATAACACCAGAGAGCAACATCAGAGGATTTAAAAAGTGCTGCATCTCAAATGCAGTGGATGGTAGCGAGGATGACGTTCTGTTGGAGGAGATGGGGCCGCAGCATGAGAGTGGGACTGACAGTGAGCAGAGCGAGGCATCTGTGAGTAAAAGCCTCATGCAGACTTTTGATTTGACGTCTCATAAGCAAAGTTCTGACTGTGTGCATTGTAGTTGCAGTGTTTCAGGACTTTTAAATGAAGTGTTTCATTACAGAGGTATTTTTTGCTACTGTTGAATTCAGTATTGTTTAATTGCACAGCTTGTTTAATGTAATATTGTGTTATGGTTCATGTATTACTAGTATGTAAATTCTGAAATGCTCATTGAGTGGTTCGTTTACATTTAGGTATTGCATTTGAAGTACGGTACAAGTGTTAGTGATTGTAAGATATTTATAGCCAAAATGAAAGCAGTGTGCAATTTATTATTTCAATGATTTTCTCAGAATTTCAATAAAAAAATAATTTCTTTAAACAAAGTAAATTTTAGTTATCATAATCTTTCTCTGAAGATTAGTCTTGAAAAGAGGAGGGTTGTCTTATAATCAGGGTCGTCCTCTATTCAGGTCAATACGGTAATTATTTATGGTCATTTATCAGATCTGATGCCTTGATTGATTGTTGACCGTATTTTATCAGCTTTTATTATGTTTTTTATTGATTATTTAATATATAGTATCTCACAAAATTGAGTACACGCCCTTACATTTCTGCAAATATTTTATTATATCTTTTCATGGGACAACACTAAATAAATGAAACTTTGATACAATGTACAGTATCAATCAATCAATCAATCAAAATTTATTTATAAAGCCCTTTTTATACAAAAATGTAGCTCAAAGTGCTATACATAGAAAAAATAAAAACATTCCCTCAAACCCACCTACCCACCCCTATTTTACATAAGCATCTACTCACAGGCATGCGCACACACACACACACACACACACACACACACACACACACACACACACACACCCGAATAGTTGACATTGGGCTAAGAATAAGAGGCTGAGTACAGACGGACCAGTTGAGGAAGTCCCATCAGAGGAGCCGTCTGCACCAGGAGCAGAGAGTCAACCACAGCCACAGGACACCAACGCAGAACCCAGAGGAGAGAGGATGGACCTCAAGACTCCACCAGGCACCTACAGAACAGAGTCCCTGCAGCTGTAGCCGACCCTAGCTCGTGGTGCAGAGGGCTCCCACAGAGGAAACACTGGAGATCCTAAAGATAAAAGAATAAAAATACGTAAAAACTAAGAGACAAATAAAATCTAAGAACAAGAACATAAAATAGTACAACTAAAACATTAAGGTAAGAGAGAATAAAACCCATAAATAAAAACAATGTAAAGGCCTTAAACAAATAAATGTCATAAATAAGATTTTAATTAAAAGCTAAGCTAAAAAGGTGTGTCTTGAGCCTGCTCTTAAAAACATGAACGTTCTCCGTGGCCCTGAGGTCCTCTGGCCGGCTGTTCCATAGCCGAGGGCCGTAAAACTGAAAGGGTGCCTCGCGGTGTGTGTGTGTCCTGACCTTTGGGATGACCAAGAGCCCACTGCCAGAGGAGCACAGGGTCCGCGAGGGTTTGTAAGGGAAAAGCAGTTCTGAAAGATTAGAAGGCCCCAGACCATTAAGACATTTAAAAACCAATAAAAGAACTTTAAAATCGATCCTAAAACACACGGGGAGCCAATGCAGTGATTCTATAACCGGTGTAATTTGGGCCCGCCCTCTGGTCTTAGTCAGGACACGTGCTGCTGAATTTTGCAGTAATTGTAAACCTGAAATATTCTTTTTGAGAAGACCAGAGAGCAGGGCATTACAGTAGTCTATACGACTGGTGATAAAAACATGCATCAGCGTCTCCGTGTTGGCCCGAGAGAGAATGGGGCGGACTCTGGCGATGTTCACCCCCATGCTTCACTGTAGGCAGGACACACCTGTCTTTGTGCTCCTCACCTGGTTGCCACCACACATGCTTGACACCATCTGAACCAAATAAGTTTATCTTGGTCTCATCAGACCACAGGACATGGTTCCAGTAATCCATGTCCTTGGTCTGCTTGTCTTCAGTAAGCTGTTTGTGGACTTTTTTGAGCATCACCTTTAGAAGAGACCTCCTCCTGGGACGACAGCCATGCAGACTGATCTGATGCAGTGTGCTGCGTATGGTCTGAGCTCTGACAGGCTGACCCCTGACCCCTTCAACCTCTGCAGCAATGCTGGCAGCACTCATACGTCTGTCTCCCAAAGAAAAACTCCGGATATGATGCTGAGCACATGCACTCAACTTCTTTGGTAGACCAAGAGGAGGCCTGTTCTGAGTGGAACCTGTCCTGTCATGACCACAAAACACACCTTCAAGACGACCACTGCCTTGTTAAAGAAGCTGAGGGTGAAGGTGATGGACTGGCCAAGCATGTATCCAGACCTGGACCCTGTTGAGCATCTGAGGGCGTCCTATAATGTCATCATGGGGGTCAAAGTGTCATTTCCTCACTGTTGTCCCATGAAAAGATATAATAAAATATTTGCAGATATGTGAGGGGTGTACTCACTTTTGTGAGATACTGTATTTTATCAACACTGATCTGATGTCTGTATTAATTTTGATGGTATTTATCTAGTCTGATCTGATGTCTGTATTGATTATTGATGGTATTTTATCAGCTCTGATGTTTCTATTGATTATTAATCATATTTTATCAGCTTTATCCTGGTGTTTTTATTGATTATTGACTGTATTTTATCAGCTCTGATCTGATGTTTGTATTTATTATTGATTGTATTTTCTAAGCTCTTCTCTGATATGTCTATCGAAAACATTGATGGTATTTCATCAGCTCTGACGTCTCTATTGATTAGTGATGGCATGTTATCAACTTAATCTGATGTTTTAATTGATTATTGGTCTTATTTTATGAGTTCTGATCTGATGTCGCTATTGATTATTGAATGTTTCTTTATCAGTTCTAATCTGATGTCTGTATTGATTATTGATGGAATTTCCTCAGCTCTGATCAGTGTTTTTATTGATTTTTGATGGTATTTTATCAGGTCTGATCTGAGTCTATTGATTATTTAATATTTTTTATGAGCTCTGATTTGATGTTTCAAATGATTATTCAGTATATATTCAATACACATAATGTACCTCTATCACCTCTAATCTAATGCCTCCATTGATTTTTGATGGTATTTTTTCAGCTCTGATGTCTCTATTGGTTATTGATCATACTTTATCAGCTTTGATTTGATGTTTTTTATCGATCATATTTTATCATCTCTTATCTGATGTTTTATTGATTACTTAACATGTTTTATCAGCTCTGATCTCATGTTTTTATTGATTTTTTAAAATATTTTATCATTACTGGTCTAATACTTTTATTGATTATTCAGAATAATTTATCAGTTCTGATCTAATGTTTTTATTGATAATTGGTGTTTTTATTAGATCTGATCTTATGTTTCTATTGATCTCTGATGCTATTTAACAGATTTCATCAGTTGTCTCTATTGATTATTGATGTTTTTTTTGACTGGGTCTTAGAATTCAGCCAAATTATGAGACTTGCCCTCTCAGTGTGAGAACAGAACATTGTTGTACCTGACTGCTCCTAGTTTTCAGATAAACTTTGGGCACAGAGTACATGTACATTTGCCTGTCATGACATGATTATCATGACACCTGTGTCAGGTGGGAACTATATGACGTATGTTTCAGGTGGGAACTATACAACACCTATGTCGAGTGGAAACTACATGACACCTGCGTCAGTTGGGAACTATATGACGCTTGTGTCAGATGAGAACTTGATGTCACCTGTTTCAGGTGGGAACTATATGACACCTGTGTCAAGTGGCAACTGTTTTAGTTGTCATCAGGCAGGAACTATATGACACCTATGTCATGTCTAAACTATATGATGCCTGTGTCAGTTGGAAAGTATATGACATGTGTCAGATGAGAACTTTGTCGCCTCTGTCAGGTAGGAACTATATGATGCCTGTGTAAGGTGAGAACATGTCCCTTGTGTTAGGTGGGAACCATATGACATCTGTGTCACGTGTTTGGATCTGTGCTTCAGGTCCAGACTCTTGTTGTCAGGCATGTGATTGGCGGGAGTGTTTGTAAAGTCAGGTCCTGTGTTCTGGTGGGCCATCATAACTCTGTCTGTCAGTCAGGATGAAGGTCTTCAGGAGAGACTTTGGTGTCACATGAACAGCAGCTTGAACCTGGGACAGTGTGAACCCATAGGGGGGTCTCCTGAGTGTGATGGGACCTGGACTCACCTTCTCTGTGTCCAGCTGCTGGTTCAACCCTGCAGAGGAGCACAAAAGAAGAAGAAGAAGACAGAGGAGGAGGAACAAGAGAAGAAGAAGAGGAGGAGAAGAGGGGTCAGTGGGGTCAAGAGGGGACAGAGAGGTCAGAGGAGATCTGCTTTAGTTTGTGACCGTGTTATCTGGTGACGTCAGATCAGATGTTTCTGATGAGATAGTTTTTAAACTCTGATAAAAAAGTAAGAGAGAGGCTTCGCTGAGAGCTGCTGCTGTTTGACCCATCTGTGAGCAGCCATTTTAGATCCACACCTCAGAGTCCATGATTATCCCCAAGGACTCGCCTGAGAGGTCAAAGGTTAAAAAAAGTATTCTTTGATCTGATTCTTTAAAACAAACATGTAATTTCAGTAGAAAGATCATTGAGAAACAATGAGCTGCTCACTGAAGCAGCCAAAACCAGGTCATGGGCCTTCGTCTCACCTTAAACGGGGCAAACAGCCAATCACTGACCTTGTTTTGGTGTCTTGATGGTGTCGTTGAGGTCCTCCAGGTAGAACAGCAGCAGCAGAAGTCCGACCCCAAGCAGGAGGAGGAACCACAGGAACGAGCGGGAACGGGGCATCGCTGCAGACACTCTGATCCAGGACCACCCACCAGCAATGTACCTGCACAGGGTAAGAGAAGCAATTTGCTTACATAACAGGGAACAGATGTTATTGCAGGACAACGTGTTGTTTTTTTGAGAAGAGTGTTTGGATGTGATCTGGAACTTCCCTGAAGGGCTGTTTTGCAGATGTTTCCCTCCATATAAGGTCAGCTTGACCTCACCTGATGAGGAAATGAACTTGGCAATGATATGAATATCTCAAGTTACAAGTCCAGGACAGAGAGACTGGTTGGTGTCCATGGAATGGGTGAATTTAAGCTGGAAAAGCATCAATGTCACTGAAGCACTGTAAAATTCAGATAAGTGTCAGATGATGGGGTTCCATCTATTGTCATTTGGTCTGAAGCTGCACTCTATCTCTCAATACAATCCTTAAGAGGCTGCAGATTGGTTCTATCCCTGTCTTCCTCTTACAAGGGTACGAGAAGAACTTAGCAGCTGAAGTAAACAATTGAAGTCCTCTTAGGGGGTTCCTGCAGAGGTGGAGATGTTTGTATCTGCAGGAGCCTCCGAGCTCTTCTCTCTGATTCATTTGTCTCCTTAACCCTTGTGTGATGTTCATATTTTTGTTACTCAGGCAGTGTTGATGGGTCTAGTGGACCTGCTACTTTTTGGTTTTTTAATTCAATACAATCAAAAAAGTTTATGTTAAAATACTCAAAATATATATGCACTTCATCCCAGTTACAAAAAATATAAATAACATATAGGTAATATTTGCCCTTTACCTTTGTTAGATCACATGTATAAATTAAAGTGCTACTCATTTTTTGCTAGTTTAATTAAAAAAGTGGATATAAAAGAAAACCAGTTATGATCAAGATATGACTTGTAAGTTCCAGGCATATGAGGAAGTGGCATCACAGGCAGCCAGATCTGTCTACCATATTTTGCAGGTTTATATGGTACATACTGCCTAAAGGGGCAGTGGCCCCTTTAGGCAGTATGTACCATCGACTGCCTAAAGGGACTGTTTTAGTGGGAAGGCCCTCTAAGCAGAGAATAGTTTTAGCAATCTTGATCAGTTGTGATGAAGAACCACACTGGCAACCAATTTTGGATAGAGTATTATACCCATTTCCCATCAGTCTAAAAACCCATTTAAACATGCAAACAATCGGCTCCTGTTGGCAATGTGAAAGGGGCCTATTGGCTCGCCTTAGATCGGCTCCAGTAGGAACATCACACCCGGGTCAACGTGTTAATTTACAGGATGACGTTGGAATAACATCCCTACAGCATAATATAAAACCCTTAACTTGGGGCAACAAAAGGATGCCGGCGTCTCAGCAACAAATTTCATTTGCCTTCGTATCATCAGCGCTTGAATGTTGTTCAGTCTGTGCTGAGTTTGTACATTTTTAAAGAGGGACATTAAAAGTACAAAGTACAGAAAACAGTTGACCACCATGGCAACGGCTTCCATGCTCCTTTCCAGCGTTTACCTGGCTGTGTTTCGGCCCTGAGGACACACCAGAAGAAAAAAAGAAGAAAAAAGCCCAGCAGCTCGTCTACTGGCGATTAGATCCAGGTCTGCTGGCAGTGGGAAAGAAGTCACTTGTCGATTTGATCACGGGCTTACCTACATTGAAAAACCTGCGTTTACCTGCTAATTTTAGTGGGAAAGTGGCTTTAGAAAAATAAAAGATCAATTCTTGCAAGACAGTGAGCAAATTGAGTGAGAATGTGAGAGTAGATGTATCGGTGCCTGAATTTTGCAACAATTTTGCTGCTTTGTGCAGGAATGGCAGGGGCACACACACACACACAGACATACACCCACATGCACACACACATACACCAACATGCACACCTACACACACACCCCTACACACTTATAAACACATACATATGCACACACACATGCACACACGCACAGTAACAGAGGACAGAGTGAAGGTACACAGAACCTACAATTTCTACACTTTTTAGCTCCGGGTCCAGTAGACCTGAACATCCTGTATGTAATATAAATGTGTAGGGGGAGTGTACAGTGTGTGGTCACTGAAAATGTCTTCTGATATATGTTCTTCACAGAGAATGAGCCAAGGCCGATGAGTCTGAGTTCGGAAAAATAATTAATTGCATCATTTTTCTTCTGATAAAAATACAAGGGTTAATGCATCAGGACTTCATCTTGGTCCTACACCTGTTCAACTGCTTGTTTATGCAAATAGTTAACCAGCCAAACACTGGCAGCAACTAAAGCATTCAGGCATGTAGCCATGGTCCAAGTGACCTGGGCTTGGATCCATCAACATCACGTCTGGGCTGAAACAGTCTCCTGGGTCATGGACCTGCAGGTGTGTGTCTGATAAACCAGCGGGGTGGAGGAGGAAGCAGACATGGAGCTGATCATCGGATGAGCAGTTATTCAGGTTTATTCCTCAGGTGTGGAAATAATTAGATCTGTGACTCCGCCCCTTTTATACAGTCTCAAATGTTTGTCTAAAGAAAGGATGTGCTACATTTCCAATCAAATGAGACACAAAACACTTTGAGCCTAAAACTGAAGACAGCAGCACCTGATGACTCTCCATCATTATAATGACATCAGATCTATGAACAAACTGCTATACCTCCTACATGACTGCTCTAGAATGGGCCATGTTATTGTTGTTGCTTTAACTTGGCATTATTGTTATACCATATTATATTGCATTAATTAATGTAGAACTAAAATGACAAAAATGGTATGTTTACTTTGTTTATAGGGCTAATCAACAAAGAAAAAAACAACAACAATATAATATCAGCCTGTGTTATCACTGACATGATTATTATTATTATCACTGTTATGGTTGTCTTTATTATTACTCTATGTTCTTCCACAGGATCACGTTTTACCTGCAGTAGGAAATCATAAATATTTAATCAACATCATTAGGTGAGATGGGGGTCAGAGGGTCTTCCTCTGACATTTTTAAACTTAAAGGTCCCATATCATGCAAAAACAACTTTTTTGAGGGTTTTGAACACATTTTTGGGTCTTTGGCCTTCCTCCCAGCCCACAACATGTGATAGTAGACAACAAAACCTGTAATTAGCAGGCTGTATGAATATAAACTCATGGTATTCAGTGAGCTGTTGAGTCTGTGGATATACTGTTACATAACAGTATATTTTTGATTTGCATACCTAACCTGATTGGTCTACCTGCGTATTCCCCCTCCCCCCTTTGCTGAAGAGATTCCTCTGTGAAGAGCAGCCATATTCTCAGCGAGAGATCTGTGTTCAGCATGTCTAAGCTCAGAAGCTGTCACTGCTCAATTGTTGGCTGTAAACAGCCGCATAAATCTTCACATATAGGCTACCAGTGTGAGGAATTTTTTGGAAAAGCCTTATTTAGACTCAGTGTGTAAAAGAACACCAAGGTATCTGATGTCTGTTTTTAGACAACTTTTGACCCCTTAAGAACAGGTGGTGGGGTGATTTTAACCAGAGGTGAAGTTTTATCTTTATGTGCAGTTCCCTACGTATTTACTCTCTTGAACAGATGCTTATGTCTAAAAATATTTTAACGTGTCATGTGGTTTTGAAGTGACTCATCAAAGAGTGCTGTATTTAAGGTCGGTAAACCGTCTTGTCTTCAGGGGACATCTCTCCAGGTCTCCTCTCCATGCTGTATGTTTCTGAGATAAAGGAACAGTGATCCATAAAACTGTGTCTCTTGCTTTTTATTCAGAGAACTAGCAATTCTTCTGATTATGAAAGAAATATTATTCACACTAGCCTCAGAGGACCAACAGCCCCAGTGGATTAATTTCATGTTAAAGGGAATGAGCAGCTACAGTCGGCTAAAACCTGTATGTGTGTGTCAGTCACTTCACAGCCGACTGCTTCTTCAACTTCAGTCAGTTCAACACAGGACTGGGAACTAGACTTTTCCTGAATCCGGGCTCAGTACTAACACTCTGTCACCAAACCTGATGATGGAAATGTGAGTATTTTAATGCTGTGTGGTATTTATTTTGGTCATTGCTATGAGCTAATGCTAACAGCAGAGTGGAGTACACTAGAGGTAACTGGACAACATGCTTGTCAATGTTCACATTACTTGTTGAAAGTCTGATGAATAAACTTCAGTGTATGAACATTCTTACATTAGTCAGAAGAAGTTTAACAATTGACTAAATATAATCAGTCCCACTGCGGGGACTAGGCCAAGGTTAGCATGTTGTGCGTCAGCCTGTGATGTTTGGGGGAAACCATAACGCTGTTATCAGTTAAAAGGCATAAATTTGTGGTTTGAGTGTGTTCAGGAAGAGAAGTTTAACAGTTGGATGAATATAATCAGTCCTTTACTCGACCCTAGGTCCCTCTGTTTGTGCTAACATTAGCCCAGAAAGTAGGCTAAGTTGTGGCTATCCCACTGCGGTTAGCATGTTGTGCGTTAGCCCGTGATGTTTGGGGAAAAGAGCTTCGCTGTTGTAACTGTGTGTGTGGCATGAATTAAGGTTCTACTTTGTATAGGCTTCGCCCTTTAAGGCTATCGCTAGTGGGT
The DNA here is from genome assembly GCA_037902135.1 of Cetoscarus ocellatus. Lineage (NCBI taxonomy): Eukaryota > Metazoa > Chordata > Actinopteri > Labriformes > Labridae > Cetoscarus > Cetoscarus ocellatus. The sequence goes on along the minus strand of JBAMNC010000120.1, from coordinate 102,465 downwards.
TCACCCTCGCGCATCAGCGCAGCACTGAAAAAAAACCCTTAGTCCACGCCCACCCACGAGTTGGGCCCCTTCCCACGGCCTCGTCCTATAAATAGCCACGAGTTAATACAATCTGCTCCCTATTTTTTTTTAGGCGATTATGAGACAGCACTTAAGAGCGTCTATAATCACAAAGCAGGATGGCGACTTCAGTATCTCTCAGAGTGTGTGCACAGTGCCAGACAGGATACATCATGGGCTTGGACCTGCATCCTGCTGGGGTCCCCCTGTCATCCACCACTTCCCTGATGGTCATCGGAGCCCTCATCCAGGAGCTCCCAGGCATCATTGAGAGGGCAGCGGCATATAACAATCTCGCAGTGTCGACGGCACCAGCTCCTCTGGAACCCGACGACATGGCGGGCTGCTTTGCCTCAGTCCACACAGCCCGTCGAGAGCCTGTCAGGCAAAGCTTCCCCACCATCATCCTGTATCAAGCAGGTGCAGCAGTTGAACCTGGGAAACTACAGGCACCGGTAACAACTTACGTCCCCATCACCAGAGTGGAAGGGCTCACGGATGAGGGCTTCCCGTCCCTCCACTGGATCCAGGCCTGTCTGCAGTCTTCGGGGTACAGCTGATGTCAGGCCCTCCCAGCCAGCAAGGACCAGCTGACAGGGCCCATCAGTGTGCCAGCCAGGCTTCAGCGGCAGCTAACAACATCACAAACAACATCTGGCGTACTCCATGACGAGGATGGCGGCAGAGCCCGAACACCTTGCTGAGTGTGCGGAGGAGATGAGCAAGGCGGTGAGCGCCATCATCCCGCTCTGCACTTCCATAGCGGTCTCCTCAGCTCGCATTATGGCCTGGCAGCACCAGATACGCCGGAACTTGTGGCTTAACCTTTTGTCGTCCATACCGGAGCCGGTGAAGAAGGAGCTGCTGGAAGGACCCATCTCCGCTGATGCACTGTTTGGCCAGCAGCTACACACCCTGGTGGATCATATGCAGAAGGCAGCGGCAGAGGAGGAGAAGATAAAGAGACATGTGGCCAGCTCCCACTGTCCTTCGAGTCACTGGCAATGCCGCCGGGAATAACGGCTGAGGCAGTATAGACAGGCGCAGCATTCAGTGGCATCTGCCTCTCGCCTGCCAGCTCCAGCGCCTCCTCCACCTCCTCCTCCAGAACCGACTTTCTCAGCGGTGCAGCCTGCTCGTCAGCACGGGGCCAAGTCTTGCCGGGTGGCGTGTGCCTGGTCCAATCCCCCTTAGGAGCCACCGTGACTCCTTGCGGGGACTGTGTGCAGTACAGAAAGGGAGAATGCAGGATAGTCATTACCCCCCACCACAATGGCTCTTTTCAGAGCCACTCACAGGCCCCAGCCTTTGACCTATTCCCCTTTCACCAGTCTGGTCTGCCACCACGGCAAGGGACGGTGGTCACACAGCCCCCACACAGCACGAGCTTGCTCCCATTAATCACTCGGTTAACGAGCGGCGCAGTCGCGAGTCATCAAAACAGCACGCCGCTCTCTCACACACAGAGCTTTCCCAGTCTGTTTCCGTCTGATACTAAGGGGAGTGCCAGTGAGCCCACGGATGCAGATATTCTGCCTCGTGTGGTCAAATCAACCAGGAGCCTTTCCCTCTCTTCTCAGACTGAGGGAAAAAGGTCTGATCAGCCCTTTCAGCGCAGACTTCTTTGATGCAGGCAGTGGTGGCAGGGGCTCGGAATTGGCTCACCTCCCTCTAAGAGGCAGTGCTTTAACAAAATGCGCACCTGCTTTCAGAGCAGTGCTCAGAGTGGCAGCAGGTATGTTCCTTGGACAGGTGGATGGACAGGTAGATCACCAGGGGTTATACTCTGCAGTTCGCATCAACCCCCCCAAAGTTCAATGGGAAATTGGAGACGCTCCTTTCCTTCACAGAGCTAGTGTTTGGTTCTGTAGAGGGAAGTGCAGGTGCTTTTGAGGAAAAATGTGATCTCCAAGGTCCCAAAGGGAGAGGAAAATCAGGGTTTTATTCCCGCTACTTCTTCATCCCCAAAAAGACTGGGGTAATGAGACCCATTTTGGACCTATCAGTGTTCAACACAGTGACAATGCAGTGTCCGTTTCACATGCTGACGATAAAGCAGGTATTGGCGTGCGTCCACCTGGGTGATTGGTTTACTTCCGTGGATCTGAGGGACGCATACTTCCACATCTCTATGATTCCAAAACACAGGAAGTTTCTACGCTTCTCATTTCAAGGGGTCCAATACCAGTGCAATCATCTGCCCTCCGGTTATTCTCTCGCTCCTCGCACCTTCTCCAAGTGTGTGGAAGCAGCTTTGCAGCCGCTACACAGAAGAGGGATGAGAGTTCGTTTTTACCCGGGCGACCTGCTTCTGCTGGCTCGGTCCAGGGAGGAGGCGGCATCTCAAACATGGGAGTTGGTGTCTCACCTGTCAAAGCTGGGCTTCTCCAACAATTGGGAAAAGAGTTCGCTCCTCCCGTCCCACCTGATAATTTATCTGGGAGTGGAGCTGAATTCAGCCACTATGAGGGCGCGTCTATCTCAGGAGAGGTCGCAATTTCTTGCATCCCTCCTCAGACGGATGGTTCCTGGCAGGGTCGTGACAACAGTCTCTATTATGTGGCCGCTGGGCACAATGACAGCGGCTCATGTGGTGGTGCTGCCGGGTCTGCTTCACATGAGACGGCTGCAGAGATAGTGTATTTGTCTGCGCATCGACCCGGTGTGCTGGCGGAGGCGCATGATTTAAATCCACCCTTCAGTGTCTCCCGATTTGGCTCACTGGAAGGACCCTGAGGTTCTGAAGCTAGGGGTTCCGTTAGGCAGGACATCGTCTCACATCTCGGTGTTCACAGACGTCTCCCTCTCAGGGGGGGCGTGCCATTCTCAGGTGGTGGGGGGACAGTGGCCAGAGCACGTGTCCCTTCACATAAATGCATTAGAGCTCCTGACAGTTTGGAAAGTGATTCAGTTTTTATGGGGGCAACATGTTCTGATCCACACGGATAACAAAGTGGCAGCAGCTTACATAAATCGTCAGGGTGGTGTGTGCTCCGCGCAGCTGTTAAATACAGCCAGAAAGCTGCTACGTTGGGCAGCTCCTCTCCATCAGAGCAGTGTACATTCCTGGTGTGCTAAACAGGGGGGCAGATATTATGTCGAGGGGAGACCCTCGAGCAGGGGACAGGAGCTTACATCCCGACCTGGTGTCGCAGATTTGGTCACGGTTCGGGCAGGCAGAGGTGGATGTGTTCGCCGCACAAGAAAACGCCCAGTGTGCCCTGTGGTTTTCCCCCCAACCCCCCTCTTGGGGTGGACACGTTCTCACATCACCCCTGGCTCACTCCCAAGCGGGGGGAGCAATCAGGAATTTCCCAGTGATAGGTCAGGGTCTGCGAGCCTGGCAGCTGAAAGGAGCGCTTCGAAAGGCTCGGGCTCTCACCGGGGGTCGTGTGCACAATACAGGGCGTGAGAGTGGCTTCTGTGAGAGCAGCCTACTTGGCAAAATGGGCAGCGTTTCAGCAGTGGTGCACTGAGTCAGGTTGGGACCTGATAACTTGTCCCCTGCCTCGCGTTTTGTCCTCTTTCTATCCTACTGGATAGAGGATTGGTGTTTAGTACAATTAAAACTTATGCAGCTGCTGTCTCAACTTGTCACGAAGGCTTTGGCAACAGATCAGTGTTTAGTCACCCGTTGATGAAACGCTTCCTAAAAGGAGTGAGGAGGGTCAGACCTATAGCTTGTCCTTTTGCTCCTCAGTGGGATTTACCTCTGGTCTTAAGGGCGTTGAGCAAGGCTCCGTTTGAACCTTTGGCTCAAATCTCACTGAAGTTTTTATCACTCAAAACTCTGCTTTTAGCTCTGACTTTGGCTAACAGAGTTAGTGATTTATCAGCCCCTTCTGTCGCCCCATCTTGCCTGCGTATTCAGGGAGATGGCAGTTCAGCTGTTTTACGTCCTAACCCATCTTACATGTCCAAGAACGTTAATAGCTCTTTTAGGTCAAGAGTTATTAGGCTAGAGGGGTTTTATCCCCCTCCGCATAACTCGGAGGAGGAGGCGACTTCACACATCCTTTGCCCTGTGTGCACTGTCAGACTATGTAGAGCGCACGGCCACACTGCGTCAATCGCAGCCTCCTTTTGTGCATTATAGGGAGCATTCCAGCATTCTCAGAATCTGTCACATTGGCTGTGAGGCTAATTTCACAAGCTTATGCTTCATCTGGACTTGTTCCTCTTGTGGAGCGCATCAGAGCACACTCCACAAGAGGAATTTCTTCCTCTGTGGTGTTGCACGGTGGGATGTCGGTGGGGGAGATTTGCGCTGCAGCATGTTGGTCTTCACTTTGTTCATTCATCTGTTTTTACTTGAGGGATGTTTCCCTCTTCTCTATGTCTCACTCTGTGCTAGGAATCTTGTCAGAGTGATGTTTTACAGTTATCTTGGATCGCTCTTTTTCTTGAGCTAAGAATGAGAAAGTGATTGTTTTCTTTCTGTTCTGCTCATTGTTTGACTGTTACAATGCATAATGGCCGTCTTCGCTTCTGTGCAGCAACAGATTTTTGGTTCAGCCCGTATGGATTATGAGTACTCATTATCTGGAGGCTGATATACAAGAACACATCATCAGGCGGCTGATATTGCGCAGATTGCGCATATGAAGCTTGGAAGTTGTGCATTACACAGTATTCTGTGAATGAGCTTGTTTGTGGGCCTATATTTTTATTGTTGGTTGCCTTATTGAGGGGGTTTTTTGGATGAGGACCCAGTGAGGCATAGGCTACATCCCTCCTCGCCTTTAATCCACTTGCGATAGCCTTAAAGGGCGAAGCCTATACGAAATAGAGCATTAGTTACGTATTGTATCTCCAGATTCTAGGAGTATAGGCGCAGCCCTTTAGGTCATGGGCCTCACTGGCTCCCTTTTCAGCTGAAGAAAAAGGCTGTGTTTTGGAAGCAGATTGTATTAACTCGCGGCTATTTATAGGACGAGGCCGCAGGAAGGGGCCCAGCACGTGGGTGGGCGTGGACTAAGTTTTTGTTGTTCAGTGCTGCGCTGATGCGCGAGGATGAACCCACTAGCGATAGCCTTAAAGGGCTGTGCCTATACTCATAGAATCTGGAGTTACAATACGCAACTAATGGTTTGTGTGTTCAGGACACCCTGGAGCACCCACTTTGCTCAAGTTACTATGAAGGTCTATCGTGAATTGCAGTATGTATGCTGCTTTCTGGCTCATTAGCATATGAAGGCGACCGCCCTCAAAACCAGCCGTCCTGAACAGAGGGGTTATGTGAGCATGGAAAGAATGCAGCTGTGCATTATTCATAGGCTTTTTGGACCAAAGCATGTTACTAACATTTCATGAAGACATCAAGGATCCATGTTAACTGCAGAAAAGGAGCAAAATATGGGACCTTTCTTTCCTGCATTCTGATCACTTTTAATGCACAAATTTATAACAATCATGAGGTGGTCTTGTTATCTTTGAGGTTCTTTTTGAAATCGCAATGTTTTTGAAGCTTATCTCACTTAAATAATTTGTTTTTAGTTTCATGTCAATCTTTAAATCTTTTAAAATAAAAAATGTCAGTTGAACATGTAACACAACTCCCACACACCTAAGTTTGTAGTTACTGAATGAGAGAGACAGAGGGGGGGGGACTGACAGCTATCACAGCAGACATGGGAATAAAAAAAACATCCACACGATATCTTTGTGTGAAAATACCCCCACTTCAAAAACCAGGTCAAAATTTCACTGAAGGTATGGACCTCCTGTTCCTCTCGTCTTTTGCGAGGCGTCGCCAACCTGCCTACATTTTAAAAATTTAACTCTCCATCCTTCACAGCAGCAGATAATGTTTCAAAGTCAGAGTTCATCAAAACATTGATTTGATGAGCTGCATGACACGTTTGAAATCATGCCACAGGTGAGCTAACAGCTAAAAATGCAGCAGCGGCCTGCTCCCCCTCTGCTACAGGTCACACAGAGGTCACAGAGAGGTCATGGGAGGAGCACACATTATACACATTGAGGTTGACAAGATGTAAAAAACAAGGAAATAATCATTGGATGAAACATGACATCAAATAATGAGAGTTTAATGCAGGGCAAAGAAAAGGTTTTTTCATTTTCTGTCCTATGAGTCCAGAAAGACTCTGATGAGGGCAAAAGAGCCACATGAGGAATCAGAAAAATGGGTTGCAGACCCCTGTCATAGACTGTCCTGATATAGGCTGTCCAGTAGGATGTCCTATCACAGGCTGTACTATAGTCTATCCTGTCATAGGCTGTCCTAAAAGCTGTCCTGACATAGACTGCTCTGATATAGGCTGTCCTGTCATAGGCTGAAGCATAGGCTGTCCTAATATAGGCTGTCCTGAAATGGGATGTCCTATAGGATGTAATATCATAGGCTGTCCTAAAGACTTTCCTGATATAGGCTGTCCGTTCATTTACTGTCCGATAGGATATCCTGTCATAGGCTATCCAAAAGTCTGTCCTGACATAGACTGCCCTATATGCTGTCCTATAGGCTGTCCTGACATAGACTGCTCTGATATAGGCTGTTTTGTCATAGGCTGTGCTGAAATAAGCTGTACAATAGGCTGTCCTCTCATAGGCTGATCTATAGGCTGTCCAGATATAGGCTGTCCTGAAATAGGATGTCCTATAAGATAAATGTCATAGGCTGTCCAATTGGTAGTCCGGAAATAGGCCACCTATAGGCTGACCTGACATAGACTGCTCTGATATAGGCTGCTCTGTCGTAGGCTGGCCTATAGGCTGTAATGACATAGGCTGTCGTGATATAAGCTGTCCAATAGGCTGTCCTGTCATAGGCTGTCCTATAGGCTGTCCTGATATAGACTGTCCTGAAATAGAATGTCCCGTAGGATGTTAGGTCATAGGCTGTCCTATAGACTTTCCTGACAAGGCTGTCCTTTAATTAACTGTCCGATAGGCTGTCCTGTCATAGGCCGTCCAAAAATCTGTCCTAACATAGACTGTCCTAATATATGCTGTCCTATAGGCTGTCCTGATATAGGCTGTCCTCTAATAGGATGTCCTGTAAGATGTTATGTCATAGGCTGTCCTGTAGACGTTTGTAATGTAGGCTGTCCTATAGGCCATCCTTTCATTTACTGTCCGATAGGCTGTCCTGTCATTGGCTATCCAAAAGTCTGTCCTGAGATAGACTGTCCTATAGGCTGTTCAATGGCCTATACTTTTAGAGTTTGTCCGGTAGACTGTCCTGTTATAGGCTGTCCTATAGGCTGTGCTGTCATAGGCTGTCCTATAGGCTTTCCTGACAGAGGCCGTCCTATTGGCTGTCCTGATATGGGCTGTCCTAGAGCCTGTCCTGTCATAGGCTGTCCTATAGGCTGTCCTGGTATAGGCTGTCCAATAGGCTGTTCTGACACAGACTGCTCTGATATAGGTTATCCTGTCATGGGCTGTCCTATAGTCTGTCCTGATATAGGCTGTCCAATAGGCTGTCCTGTCATAGGCTGTCTTATAGACTGTTCTGTCACTGGCTGTCCAAAAGTCTTCTCTGACATAGACTGTCCTTTAGGCTGTCCTATAGGGTGTCCTGAGATAGGATGTCCTATAGGCTGTCTTAATATCCTAGGATGTACTTACAAAGGCTGCCCTATAGGTTGTCCTTTATAGGTTGTCGTTTATGCTGTCCTGACGCAGACTTTTTTGATTAAGGCTGTCCTATAGGATGTCCTAAAATAGACTGTTCTATAGGCTGTCCTATCATAGGCTGACCTTTAAACTGTCCTGACAAATGCTTTCCTGATATAGTCTGTCCTGAAATAGGATGTCCTTTAGACTGTCATGTCATAGGCTGTCCTTTTGGCTGTCTTTTCATTAACTGTCCTTTGGGCTGTCATGTCATAGGCTATACTTCTGGCTTTTCATTCCTGATATGGGCTGTCCTATAGCCTGTCTTGTTATAAGCGGTCCCATGGGATGTCCCGACAAAGGCTGTAATGATATAGGCTGTTATGTAGGCTGTCCTGTCATAGGCTTACCTACTGACAGTCCTGACATAGGCTGTCCTATAGGCTGTCCTGTCAAAGGCTGTCATACAGGCTGTCCTTTCAAAGGCAGTCCTGTAGAATGTTCTCATTTAGGCTATCCTATATGCTGTCCCATCATAGGCTGTCCTTTAAACTGTCCCATAGCCTGTCCTGTCATAGGCTGTCCTGATATATGCTGACCAAAACGCTGTAATGTCATAGGCTGTAAAACAAGCTGTCCTGAAGTAGACTGTCTAATAGGCTGTCTTGATATAGGCTGTCCTAATATTGGCTGTCCCATCATAGGCTGTAATGATGTAGGCTGTCCTGTCAGGGGGTCACCAAATTATTTTGAAAATGGGTCCTAAACAGGAAAAACACCTAATCTGGCAACACCAGCCACCAGGAGTCGCACTGCCGTATGTGTCATCAAAATGCAAAGCATGGAGGCAAAAACAAATGAAGGCAGCAGCACCATCTCAGACTCTGCCTCCATGAATACAATAACGTTGACACATCTTCTGGACTTTGTTGGTAACAGCATACTGCACCTTAGAACAGTCTTCCCTGAGGGATTTACTATTATTTTAAGATGCAACTGGTTCATAGCAACTGCCTAGTAGGCCTATAGTTTCCAAATTGCTTTCTTTGGGTATAGACTGAAATGGAATTTGATGTGATATGTTTACAGATTTGGAATATTGTTGAAATGGAAAAACATTTGCACCTTAAAGACTACTGTCATGTTTTTGCTTTAATAATTCCTAACACTCGGACCGCCAACATTCCAGCGCCCCCGTCAAGAGCCAGAGCTCACTCACTTTCTCTGTCTTTCGGTCACTTTCACCTCCATCTGTTTCTTTCTCTTTCTCACACACACAACACACATAAGCCTATTTAATGAATGCACACTCATTTTATACATCAATAAAAAGAACTAAATTGCTAAAATAATGTAGAACTGAACAATTAAACGACAACAAATCAAATCGATTAGTTGCTGTGGACTCAGTGAGCATATTATGGGACTTCGCTCCGCCCAATTTTGCACCAGGCAGGATCTCCCACAAGGTCGCATCTTTGGTCCGCTCACACAGCCTCAGGACTGCAAAATAATAGTACAGATATCTGATACAATATTTTACTGTATAGTTTTTTTTAAATTAAGGATGAAATTCTTTCCAATTGCATTGAGATGCTTGCATATTTTAGCCATATTTCATAATTAATAAATAAAGGCTAAATAATGAATAAATACTCCAACAGTGACACATTTTACCGGTAATATGATCCGTATGCTTCTAAACAGGACACAGAATAAACAGAGAGCAGGTTTTCTTCACTGTAACTATTTATTAGAGTTACTCCAGCTCACATGTGCAGACACACAAACAGCTGGTAGAGCTGCCTGACAGATGATCCTGAGGTGATCAGCTGACACCGTTTTCACTACTGTCGTTGCTTCATGTGATGCTCCGGAGGAAAGGACGTATCATTTCTTTAAAAACAAATCGATTCCTCTCTCCTTTCTTCATTTCCTTGAATCTCTGCCATGCATCGCTGGTGGGAGAGACTAAGACGCAAGTGACTGACGCAAGTGGAGGAAGCAGATGAAACTTTGGAGCTTTGAGACGCAACCAATGTGCACATGACTGGGGGGGGGATCACGGGGTCGCAGACACCACTGCATGATAAATTGGGGGTCGTGACTCAAAAAGGTTGAGAACCACTGCTGTAACAGGCTGTCCCATGGACTGTCCTATAAGCTGTCCTATAGGCTGTCCTGTCATAGTCCTCTCCTGCCTCTGAAACAGAGTCTGGGTGATCAGGTTTGAGTGGTCCGTGTTACCTTCCTAGAATAATCCTGTTTCATAAACCTGTTTTGTGTTAATAATGTCTTCACTCTTCAGTCCTCCTCTTTTAATGAATATTTAGCGTTTAGCACATAAGCATTTAGCACATTTTCCCTGACAGCTCACCGGGTAACACGCACGAGTCCCCTTCCATGTAAAAAAACACCAGTATGTGCACAACTGAGCATGTGCAGACTTCTGATATTAACTTCAGAGAGATCAGCTAAATAAAATTCATGGTAGTTCCTGCTAACAGCACACATATATTAGTGTGACCATGACAAACAATCATGGATGACCTGCTGCTGTGGCTCTGCTCCACTCCATGTGCTCTATCCTGCATCAACCATCAACTGAAATGACATCATTTTACATAAATTCATACTTTTAGACCAGTTAAACCTGCTTAAGTAGGTGAATATATTAATCAATATCATTCATCTACATATTTTATTCATAACAGATATTAATGTTAACATAAGACTGATCTCTCTTTTAATTTAAATTTATATTATAAAACCTGTTATGAACTGGAGCTGTACAAATAAAGATTGACTGATTGATTACAAATCATCATTTGCTCTAAACTGAGACTTAAAGGCTTCAGTTTTATGACGGACCCCCCTCCACCTGTATGACCTTCCCCCCTTTAGCACTCACCTGTTCTTGGAGTTGGACGCTGCGCTGAAACAGTCACCTGGATCATGGATCTGCAGGTTGATGACTCTAAAGCAGTGTGATGAGAGAGGAGGGAGGTGAAGTTGATCATTAGATGAGCAGTTTAACAGGTTTATACTGCAGGTGTACCTGCCAAAAAACTTGCTGACTCCTCCCCTTTGATGCAACCTTAGCGTTGTTCATTTATTAAAGTGAATGATGTGACTGTTGCCTACAGGTGAGGCATTCCTGTTTAATGTTGGAGGTCAAACCTGTTAGAACGATGGGGTCAGGGGAGGTTTATAAAACTCCCTAAAATGTCCTGGCTTTGCTCAGCTTGGTCTACAGACCATTAAAGGATAAGTTTTTTTGACACCTGGACCCTATTTTTAGGATTAAATACGCTCGTAGATTCACCCAGACAGTTTTGGCGGAGCTCGGAGCCGTTTTCGAGCAATTTAGATCCATCCGACGGCATTTTTCCTCATGCAAAGGTAGCAGACAGGGCCAGAAATTGAAGCCCCTAAATTAGACATTATCTGCTGCGAAACTCACGCACGAGTCCCCTTCCATGTAAAAAACACCAGTATGTGCACAACAAAGCATGTGCAGACTTCTGATATTAACTTCAGAGAGATCAGCTAAATAAAATTCATGGTAGTTCCTGCTAACAGCACACATATATTAGAGTGACCTTGACAAACAATCATGGATGACCTGCTGCTGTGGACTTGCTCCACTCCATGTGCTCTATCCTGCATCAACCATCAACCGAAATGACATCATTTAACATCAATTCATAGTTTAGACCAGTTAACCCATTTTAATGGCAGTTCAGCATGATGCTGCTGTATTAATCAACATCAGTCATCTACAGATTATATCCATTACCTCTGCCAAGCAGGTTATGTTTTATCTGTATCTGTCTGTCTGTCTGTTTTTCTGTTTGTTTGTTTGTGTTCAAAATAACCTGAAAATTTCTGAACGGATTTGGATGAAATTTTCAGGAATCGTTGGGAATAGGATATGGAAGAACTGACTAAATTTTGGGGGGGATCTGGATCACCATCTGGATCCAGGAAAATTTTGAAGGATTCTTTAACATTGCAAGATAGGACCATTTTCGCCAAAGTGGACCGAAACAGCTTGGTGGAGGTTTGCGCTCTCTGAGTGCTTTTCTAGTTACAGATATTAATGTTAAAATAAGACTGATCTCTCTTTTAATTTAAATTTATATTCAACAGAGACAAATATGATAAGGACAGATTTATTGTCTGGGCATCCATAAGTTTGTCACTGTCTATATAAAGATACAGTATAAGCTCTATTGTATAGTGTCTTAAGATAACACCTGTTATGAACTGGTGCTGTACAAATAAAGATTGACTGATTGATTAGAAATCATCATTTGCTCTAAACTGAGACTTAAAGGCTTCAGTTTTATGACAGACCCCGCCTCAACCAACATAACCTTCCCCCCTTTAGCATTCACCTGTTCTTGGAGATGGACGCTGTGCTGAAACAGTCACTTGGATTATGGACCTGCAGGTTGATGACTCTAAAGCAGAGAGGAGGGAGGTGAAGTTGATCATTAGATGAGCAGTTAAACAGGTTTACCCTGCAGGTGTACCTGCCAGAAACATCTCCCCTTTGATGCAACCTTACCATTGTTCAATTAATAAAGCAAATGATGTGACTGTTGTCTACAGGTGAGGCATTCCTGTTTAATGTTTGAGTTCCCCTGAAGCTCTGTGTGCGGTCTGCACCTGCGTCAGATTTAAATAAACTGGAGACGTGGAAAACCACATGGCCCCCACTTAGAACAGAGGTGAGAGCTCCTCCAAACTGAAGGACTTCTTTGTCAGAGGATGCAATGCTGAGGGTCCTCTTTTTGGGTTTTCAGAATCTGGTCCCTTAGACATGCATTTTGGCCTGGCCATCAGGGCTGCTGATGGATGTCATATTTTACTGGATCCTTTATTTAACATAATTTTTGGGGCCTTTTGCCTAAAGTGGGGTCCACACATCAGGGTTTTCTAAATCTGAAGACATGTTTTATCTGTTAGAGAGCCCACACATGAAGATAAAAATCAGACATTGAACAGTTTGGAGCATACTGTGTGTGGTGTGCTCCGATAATCTCAACACAGCACACCACACACAACCATTCTGTCCTACACCAATCTCGAATCTAGTCCTCCAAGACAGAAGTCTGATCAAACATGATCTAATAGAAACAAAAAAGAAGAAACAGCAACTACCATAAATGTACATGTCTATGGCAACAGCCAGAAAACATAACACTCAACATGGAAGAGGACATATGAGAAGAGGTAAAGATGGTGGTCTTGGGAATTTTTTTGACAGAAAAATCAGTAACTATATAAAAGAAAAGACTGTGGAAACAATCCTGGAGACAGCGTGAACACATGAGCTGGTCCTCCATTTCTTATGTCCACCCAACTTTATGTTTCAGATTGGCCATGCTTGTTTTTAGTTATGCCTGCTTCCTTGTTCCTCAGTCAGCTTGCTTCCTGACTGGCTACATTCACGTCACAATTCACAGAGCCATGACTCGGCAGCTGTTGGCTTTCCCAACACAGGTGAAGATTTTTAGACATTGAACAGGTTTAATATTTACGATTATCAGCCCGACCCGTTTCAGACAAATTCACTCTTAACACACCTCAGACCAGAGGACAATCTTATTGGATAATCTTATTAAACAGAGGAGAATCTGGAGTCTGCCGTCCTTGGTCGGGAAGGGGGAAAGTCAGGACAAAAACAGCCCAATAATCTTTATGTGTGTACTCCACTTTAGATGAAAAAAGGGTAGGACAGAGGAGAGAGCTGGGAGGGTAACAGGGACTGAGGAAGGACCTCTGACTGTAGAAACAGGGACAAAGTCCTGAGATGTCAGCTGTTTGATGATCAGAGGAGACTTGGGGACATTGTTGAAGACAATCAACCCACTCACAAGGAGTCCCTCATCCAGGTCTACACCCCCTCTCTCCCACCACGCTCTGCCAGTGAAGGACGCCTGGTGCTCCCATCTCAGCATGGATCGAGATCACCCGTGAGACTCTTCTGTTGTCCCCAAGTGTTGTAATGAAGTACCAAACTCCACTCGATCCTCACAGTCTTGATCTGCTTTTGGAAGAGGCTGAAGACTCAACTGTTTGAGGAACTCTTGTACTCTTTGTCTGACTCTTCTCCTCTGAAGTCCTCAGAGGTAAATCCAGTTTGAAGGTTTCAGACCAGCTCTTTAACTGAGCTCTGAGTCTGTCGTTTCTTACTGCAATATGATGTAGTTAGTGAAATGAGGACATGATGATATTGAGGTGACTTTTCTGTCTATGCTTGGTAAGAAGGAACTGCAGCCTGTGTTGTTCTTACTCTCAGATGTGCATTGTTTTGGACAAAAGCATCTGCTAAATGATATTGTAAAATGTTGTTCAGCAGTCTATGATGCCCACATTGTTAGGTGGGCCCAGGGGTTAAAGTGGGCCAGAGAGCTGAGTTCTGTCATGTTAGACAAATAAATGAATCATTCAATTCAAACTGGCAGTAGCGCTGTGGACTACAGATCATTTTGGCATACACAGCCTGCGTGGCTCTCTCATAAGCACCGAGATGCTCAACAAATCAGAGTGCAACATCACCCTCTGCTGGCCCTGCCTTCTTTAATACGCAGCATCTACGAGTCAGACACACCACAGTGTTATCACAGTGTTACCTATGTGCATCACATCATGGACTAGCTGATCCACGGGAGTTTGAAATGGCTTTTAAACCAAAGGAAGTGGATTAAGTTAAACTAATATTGATGGTGAAGTTCTGTAATATTCAACAATTCAAACAGCCAAATAAGAAAAATTTCAACTTAAACATGGATAGCTGCTTTAGATCATGTGCCTGTATAATGGCAAAATGTTAATGGTTAGTCAACTTTTATCAAGAATGCCCCTTTACGCTAACAGCCAAAATCCCTAAGTGCATTAGATGGGGTGTGCGTTTGTGTGTGTGCTGGTGTGTGTGCTTTGCCTTTTAATCCAGCCTGTATTACTCAGTTGAGAAGAAAATCTAGACTTTTTTGCAATTATTTAAGTCATTTTGCCAATTGCGCCACAACAACCATGTTTTAGGGCTCCCCACCTGTCAAATCCCACTTTATCCACTGGGTGGGCCCCACCTTGACAGCAAACAGTTAAATGAGGACATGCCATTAGTCATTAGTGCCAACAAGAGAGACTATCTGACTGTAAGATTATTATAGCTGTAAGATTATCACCTTATTAGAGAGTCCAAGTCCTCCAAGCAGAGGTCAGAATGGTGTTCTGGTCCAGGCCTTTAGGTCCAAAGAGGTGCAAACCAGAGAGTGACACTGAAGATCTGCCAGCCCAGATAACAAAATTCTTCTGACCAATATCTGGTCCAAACGTGACATGTTCATCTGGCCCACATTCCGTATGGAATGATGGTACTTGGGCAGTCCACTCCTGATTGCCAGAAGTGGGCCACAACCAAGTCATCACTTTGCCGGATGTAAACAAGAAGCATACAAAATGACCCAGCACTCCACCAGACATGGGCCACTGTACGTTTTCTTTCTGGCCCATATCCGGGCCACAGTCCACATTCTCATCCGGCCCACATACGGGATGAAATAATGGCACTTGGGCGCTCCAAGCTTGTTTGACAGAAGTGGGCCAAAACCAAACCATCACATTGCCAGATGTAATCCAAACGCATACCACATGACCAAGCCTCTCGACCAGATGTGGGCCATTGTACATTTGTATTCTGGCCCACACTTTGAATCTGGTCCACATACCACATGGAATAATGGCACTTGGGTGTTTAACACTTGGCTAACCATAATGCTACATATCAAGAGCTAACTAAATATATTAGAACTCATCCAAATAAGAAACACAGTTAGCGTTTAGATTTACCCATAACTGGAACATATTCTATGACCTTGTCTAGCCTGCACACCTAATGAGTCACAATTAAACCATTACAATGATTCATGTCAAATATAAACAAATCTAGACTGAAAACATATTTATTTAGGTTGGCTTTCAATACCCAGTAGCGTGGTGACACTTTTACTTTATTTTATTGTATTTTATTACTTTTTGCTTTAATTGTTTTTATTTATTCCTTTTTATTTACTATCTATTGTAAAGCACTTTGATTCACCAAAAGGGTTGTTGTAAGGGCTGTATAAATAAAGAATATTTACATTTACATTTACAAATAAAATAAAGCAGAACTTGTCTGAATTTGTGTTTATATGCCATTAAATTACCCTCAGACAGAGTGTGAGTGCCAGCATGTCAGTGGTCGCATCTCGTTGGGACTCATCTGGGGGTCAAAGATAACAATGCTGCATCAATGATGAAGAAACCTACTGAAGAAGAGAAGAAATTACCAAACTCAAGAAACAACTGGTGACAGTAGGGGACTATAATTTTTATTTCTTTTTACTGCAACAAAATAAAAGACAAAATAAAACACAATTCAAACAAAATCAGAGGAGTGGACTGAAAAAAATGTGAACAAGGTGAAACAGTAGAACAATTCAAGCTGAAAAATGTTGAACACTTGACCAATTTGAAAGGAAAAAGGTGGAACACCATAAAATTAAATAAAGTCACTCCTCATCTGGCTTGTCTTCTGTTGGCCCTCTGAGAAATAAACAGGAGTACACATTTTGACACTATAAAGCAGTACTCTGGTTACTGAATATGGTGGCAGTGAAGTGCAAAGCAAAACCATATCAGGACACCAAGAAAAAAAGCCCCTGAAGAATTATATAAACAATCTACAATACTGTATTGTGTGAGGATTCATCCCTGCTGTGAGTCTCTCTACCCCCTCCCTTCCTGCTCCTCTGCCTGCAGTGGGCGTGGTTACCTCACTCTCCCCTGCTCACACCTGATGAGACTCTGTTAATCAGCACTCACTATAAAAGCTCCTTGGAGCCATCTTCTCCTCGCCGGTGAATTCCTCACCTTTGAGTGGTTTGTTGGCCGTATCTCTCAGCTCTACTCAGGCTCTAAGCCCTTCTTATCCTTTAAGGACTTTTTGCCTTTTTGTGATCGTGTTTTGGAGTGTGCTTGTTTTTTGGATCTGCTGGAAACTGACCTCTGTCTTCTGCTCCCTTTCTTCTAGTGTCTCCTGGAGCTCTCACCCAGCCACGTGTATATATTCACCGGTGTCACTAATCTCCCCTCACGAACACTGGACTTTCCCCTGCCCCCCTTGTTGTGTGGATCAGCTGTAAATAAAATCTGTTGAAACTGTGTTTGCCTCCGGCTTCAGCTTATGGGTCCAACATTTTACAATCAGGAGAAAACTATTGCTTGACAGTATTGATCTCTTTAAAAAAAAATCCATAGCTTGTTTTTAATTACAATTAATCTGCAGCTATAGTAAATGTTATGTATGTTCACTATCATAGTATCTGCTTGCTTAACGTAACGTCGGCTGCTGACATCACTCAACAAATTTTCAGAAAGAAATAAAAGATGGGGTTGAAAAGTGAACTGGAGCAAAGCAGCTAGATTACATACTCAGACATTCTTCACATTACACCTGAAGTCAATAAAAGCTGATAATTATATTTGTATTTTTATTCACTAACTCTTTTATGTGAATGGCTACATCAGCATTTACTTTATCCAGTAGCGCTGCTGTGGCCTGCTTGATAAGTTCAGTTTTTCTTCTGTTGTTCCAAATTTGAATGAGAAAACAGATTGTCTGATCTACAGGGGTAGATGGTAACAAGTTTCTATTACTATGCCAAAGACATCATAAAAATATGGCCAAACTGAAGCACTTCTGTAAGACACAATATAAGTGCAGCACTTTGAATGTTTAATGGCTTAAGTTCAATGAAGACATGAAATACTGGTGTAACAATTGTTTGTGTGGTTTTAGGTTAAACATATTGGGCTCTAAATTTGTGATTTGCTGGAGGCGAGGCACGAATCCAGGGCAATCAGGTGAGCCGCGCCAAGTGTGAATTTGGGCCCATTCTGCAAAATTGGTGAGCTGCGTAGTGGGGCGCAACTCCACCTCCTTCCCATCTCAGTCCTTCCCACCGGCGCAAATGGGAAAGAGGGAAGAGCCGAGTCCAGCTTCCACCAACCACATCAGCTCCTCTTCTCACCTTTAAATGCGCCGCTGGTGAGGCAGATTGTAAAATTCCTCAAGATGACTGAGAACATCACCTGGTGAAGATGACTGAGAACATCACCAGATGTCGCTGTCGATTTCTTTCTGTGTTCCGAGATGCGAGATGGTAAATGTCTCCTCTGTGGGACCGTGAAGTTTGTTTGGATGTTGGTAAATAAAACTCAGGAAACTCCTTTGTTCTCATTTGGAAATTGAAACTCAAAAAAACTGTTAATTAATGTTGCGGATGTGCGAATGCTGCTCCTCCAGTCTACAAATTTACCACTGTCCCAAAAGTTAACCATGTTGGGATTAGTGACCTTTCAGCGCACTCTCTGCGCCGCTGGCGTGTATGAATTTATCAATATGCCAGGTGATTCTGTCGACACCTTCCCTTACTGCGCAGCCATGCCCATCAGAGCACAAGTAATTGCGCCTCTGTCTACCAATTTACCAAACTGCCTGCTCGTGGGCCTGCGCCTCACGTATTAACACTGCACAGGCTGCGCTGCCTTGCACCAACCGGTGCTCGCCATCGGCGTGCACGAATTTAGAGCCCATTGTGTTTGTCTATACATATGAAGTAGACTACATCATATCCAATGAACATTTAATGCAGAAAACTAGGATGTTTCAAAAGGTCCACTTACTTGTCTTTGCACTGTATATTGCAAATAGGCTTTGTAGCTGCATGAGTGCTGTGAGGCCCGCTTTTCTCCTCCCTCTCTCTCCTCCCACCATCTCTGTCTCCAGAAAGATGGAACCATCTCTTTATATATGCCTCCACCTCCTGGTCTGTTGTACTTGCTGTAAGCCAATTGTTTCTAACTGTTCCTAAAAATGGGAAAAAAAATGTAAGCTTTTGATGGAACAAAAATGACAAAAAATGATGAGAAATGATGAGAAAAGCTGCATGGCCTGCTACCAAATTGACACTTATATATAACAAGAATTTCTTTCTCTTTTTAAATCTGAAAAATTAAGGCTGTCCTATATTCAGGCTCTGTACTTTTCAGTGTTTCTTATAAATAGGCTTCACTGGGGTAGGTCCACCCAGGTAAACCAATTCATTTGTCAGATAGTAGACAATATAACCCATAATTAACACTTACCAGTTAGTAAATCTTTAAACTGCAGTCTGTGGAAAGCAGTTTTTCCATTGATCCCACACCATTTCAACTGCTTTGCCAGCGAGTTTGTGAGTTTGCTTCTTATATTTACAAATGTATTGATAACACGACGTAAACCGTCCGTTAGTCTCTCCCATCTGATCAGGACGACAGGCACACATATTATGCACCTATGGAGAAAGCGCACATATTACGTCACAGCTCCAAAAACTAGAGAAAAGTTAAAAAGGGCTGGGATAAAACAGACAGATGGATGGGAGAACTAATGCAGTTCAATATGATTCATAAATGAATAACGCGCACACACCTTCAGGTCTGTGTGGACGGGTCTGACTCTGTCCATAACTACACAGATAAAAGTGTTTCCCTTAAGTTTTTATGTAAGAAAAGAATCAAACACTAGTTATTCAAATAGGCCCACTTCTGATTTATTTTTAATGATTTAGGGGAGACTGGGATGGTTGTAACACTAGAAGAGTTTAAACACCAAAGTTTTCTCCTGTCTGGTATAAAATAGGAGTCACATGATGATTTCATTTTTTTCCTCCCTGATCACACAAAGGGGCTGTCAAGGCTGGAAACTGTTGCGTGTGGACTTTATAAAGCAAATAATGTTAAACAAGAAATGTACTACAATTTGCTTAGTTCTTAGACTTATTGTGACTGAAACTGTTCTCTCTCAAGCAAATGTAATGCATTTCTTTTTTTCTAAATCCAGAAATCTTTGCTTAAACAGCAAAGCTAAACAAAGCAAAACACTGGCTGACAGGGGTGGGCTGGGTTGGAAACAAAACAGAAAAAAAAGTAGGCAGTTCAAATCTACAAAATTTCAGTGAAAATGCTGGTGCTGGCTGGCAACTTTTTTGACAAATGCTGGTGGGGAAAGAGTTAATAATATGGATGTGAATAAAATGGATCTTTCTTTTTTTTTTTTTTTGAATACTTGGGACCCTTTTTTGCGGAATACCTTGTGCGGCCCAGCCTCACCCGGACTGTAGTTCCAGTGGCACCCGGTAATTTGAGTTTGAGACCCCTGATCTGGTCCATCACCCAAACTCCCCCCTGCTCGTCCTCCTCTGTCTGCCCTCAGAGTTGGTATCTCTAAGAGCTAGGATGCACAGGGCCTCTGCTGTCCCAGGACTTACAGTCATGATAAAGGTAATATCAAGCTGGGGCCCTGTGAGACAACATTCTCCCCTAGTGCCATATCTACAGTCACACCACATAGACTAGATTACAGAAGGACAGTTAGACTGTTCAATCAGAGAAGTGTAATCCATATTGCTTGTAAAAAGATAATGTCCAGTCCTACTGCAACGAATCTGAAACTTGCTGTGCTCAATGTTAGATCCCTGTCTAACAAATCATTTTTAATTAATAATTAGATCTCTTCTTATAATCTTGATCTTATGTTTTTAACTGAAACATGGGTTGACAAAAACACAGGTAATGCAGTTCTAATGGAATCAGCTCCACCCAACTTCACATCTGAATCTGAAAACAGAAAGGGTGGAGGTGTTTGTGCAATATTTAGAGATACTGGGCTCTAATTTCGTAGACCAGGTGCAGGCAGGGCACACCTGCCCTGCGCCACGCCTGCGCCGTGCCAACGGGGTGTGTCCAGGGCATTTTGCAAGTTTCGTGCACGGCGCAGTCTGGCGCAGGGAGACGCACCCACACCTCAGTCCCTCCCAGTGGCGCAAGTAGCAGAGAGGGAGGAGAGAAGGCATGAGTGGGTTTAACACAGCTGAGTGTAATCTTCACCAATCAAATGAACGCCTCTCCTCACCTTTAAATGTGCCGCAGGCGAAGCGCAGTGACAATTTCACCTCGGTGGCGAAGAAGGTCAGAGCCGCTGTCACTTTTGCAGCAACTGGAAGAGCACAGGGGCCACAGGGCCACACATCGCAGGCCACAATGCGCGTCACCATGTGGATCACTTCGCGGGACAGATGTAATCTGTTCCTGTGTCATAATAGGAGTACAAAATTAAGTGATGATTACATTTAAACACAGCAGCAGGCTAATCCATTCATCCTGCTTGTGATCCACCTGCATTCCTGGTCTGTCATCACCAAATAGCAGAACCTTTGGTGAAAATATATCTCCTCCTCATCCTCCTCGTAATAATGTACTCCATCTTTTTAGATCACGTTACGAATAAAGATTAAAACAGAGAAATATGGGCAATCACAGGTAAATCCTTAAAACACTGAGTGACTTACATTTATTCAGCGAGCGTCTCTCTCTTTTTTCTTTTCTTTTGAATTTCATGAGATGAGAGAAGCCAGATACTCCGTATCGGATGATGTGGCTGTTTGTGGTTGGCTTGAGAGATGTGAACTCGTTAGTTATGACAAACGTCTCTGATCTGACATCAGATGTGACAGGACAATTAATATAGATACAAATGTATGTGCTGGTTCAGACGGTTACATTAAATAGTGGTTGCTGTGATTGTTTATTGCATTGAAATGTGCCTGACACTCTGGACACCTGCCTGTGAGGTTTTGGTGACGTGTGCCCCCTGTGTGCCTGTCAGCCAAGTTACCACTGCATGGGGTGCGCCTTGCCTGCGCCGAGAATAGACCAGGTTGGAGCTGGCAGGCTTTCAGCGCACCTTGCGCTCTGTTTTTTGGCGTGAAATTGTCACTGCGCCAAGCTGAATCTGTGGACACCTCCCCACTGATGTGCCGTCACACCCATTGTGGCGCAGCCGGTCTACCAAATTGCCAAATTGGCTGTGCATGGCAGTGCGCAGGAAAAAATTACCACTGCGCGGGGTGCGCCAGGCTGCGCCACCCTGTGTTGCTCCAGGAAATTAGAGCCCATAGACTCTTTTCTGAACAACACTGAACTTCCAAAGATTGCTCCTGAACAATCCAAAGCACTAGATTCACCAATAACAGAAACAGAACTCTCTACAGCCCTACGCCTCATGCCAAACAACAAAGCACCAGGTCCTGATGGCTTCCCTGCTGAATTCTATAAACACTTCTGGCCTATTTTATCTCCTCTCTTTATGAGAGCAATAACTGAAATAAAGTTAAAGTCTAGATTTCCAACACATATGAATACAGCTGAAATTTAACTCATCCAAAAACCTAATAAAGATCCAATGCTTCCATCTAACTATCGTCCAATCTCTTTAATCAATGTAGATATAAAAATCATCAGTAAAGCTCTAGCACACAGGATAGAAAAAATAACTCCTTCTATAATCCACCACGATCAGACCAGCTTTATCAAAGGTAGACAGTCATCCAGTAACATGTGTAGATTGTTCAACTTAATCCATTATTCATCATTATAACGGGAAGAAACCATCATAGCAACATTAGATGTAGAAAAAGCTTTTGACAGAGTAAACTGGAAAACTCTATTCACTACTCTAAGAGAATTTGGCTTCGGGGATTCATTTATTCACTGGATCAAGATTCTGTACACTGCTCCTTCAGCTACTGTCACCACCAACGGACTAACCTCACACTGCACAGGGGGACGAGGCAGGGATGCACACTCTCTCTGTCGCTTTTCACCATCTTTATAGAGCCTTTAGCAGCAGCCATATGCCACAACATCCACATCAAGGGAATTCAAACATCCCAAATTCAACATAAGATTAGTTTGTATGCTGACGACATCTTACTGTTTTTACAAGACCCTCAATCGTCTCTGCAGGAAACAGTGAATCTCACTGAATCATTCTCCAAGATTTCAGATTACTCAGTAAACTGGAACCAATCTTCTACTCTTCCATTACATAACACCAGATGGGATGTAGCACGTCATATATCACCTATCCCCTTATGTTCAGGGCACATCACATACCTGGGCATTAATATTTCCTCCAGGCTGTCAGAGTTGATCGGACTAAATTTCACCCCTTTGCTTAAAACAATAGACAATGACCTCCAGCGCTGGATGAACTTACCACTATCCATTGTAGGAAGAATAGCAACCATTAAATTGACAGTACTTCCAAAACTAAATTACCTTTTTCCAATGATTCCAATTCATCCAACCCTCACCTGGTTCAAAGCTTTAGATTCAATGTTCACTAAATTTTATTGGAAAAACAAAACACCAAGGATCAAACTTACAACCCTACAAAAACCAAAATTGCAAGGAGGTTTCGATGCTCCACACATCCAACACTACTCTCTGGCAAATCAACTGCAATATATATACAAATGGACACATCCAACTCAATCAGATATCAGCTGGTTAGATATAGAACAAACTATCTGTGAAAACATAACTATTTCAGACCTCCCATTCCTCAGTCAAACCATCAAGCATCATCCTTGTTTTCAACACTGACAGCCTGGTGGAAATTCCACAAAATCACAAACTCTAGCCTTGCACCATCCAATTTAACTCCAATCTGGCATAACCCTGATTTTCTAAGTAATAAAAAACCACTTAACCTGAATGCATGGGCTGAAAAAGGCATCACACATCTTAAACATATTTTTCACAATAACACCCTGGTCCCATTCCACCACCTGCTCCAAGAGTTTGGCATCGGGAACAATAGCTTCCTACAATATTTACAAGTTAAAACATCTATCCAATCCAAGATTAATATGAGAACCATCAATTTGTCTCTTCCTCCATCAGCTGAGGAGCTTATTAACATCCTCTCTCCTTAAAAGCTTCTTTCTAAGATATATAAAATAATCATACTACTGACTGACAAATCCATAGCATTACCCTCTAACAAATGGGAAGAAGAATTCTCTATTGCTCCTGATGCCAACTTCTGGGCTACAATCTTAAAAAACATTTACTTTATGACCAAAAACGCAAACCTTCAACTAATACAGTATAAAGTCCTTCACAGAACTCACTACACTGCACAAAAATTGTCTAAAATGGGTTTCAGGTCAGAAATATGTCCATATTGCACACAGAACTGTCCTGACACTTATATTCACGCCACCTGGCAATGCACACCCGTTAGACAGTTCTGGAAAGAAGTCACAGAGTCCCTGTCCCTCTTTCTGGAAAGCCACATCCCATTATCTCCCTCACTCTGCTTACTTGGTGATGTATCTTCACTTAATTTTAATACAAGCAAAAATAGACTCCTTCTTGTGGCCTTAGCCACCGCCAAGAAAACCTCCTAAACTGGAAATCAAGGAACTCCCTATATTTAACCCAATGAAAAAATCTCCTCTCTGACTACATCTCCCTGGAAAACCTAGCCTCTCCTCTCAACAACACTGCAGAGCATCAAGCTCACTGGTCACTTTTTCTTGATTTTTTACACACATAAAAACAGCAAGTACTTAAATCTCTTCTCGCCTTATCTATTTTTTTTTTTTTTCTGCCCGCCAATACCCTTCACACACACACGCACTCACATGCACCATACACAAGCTCTCTTCTCTACCCTTTAAAATAGTACAGTTCCCTGGGACCTCAAGACGATGAGTATACTCTGGTGATGGTAGTCAGGGGCATCTTTCCATCTAGGAACCAAGATTTGACCAACTGCTTTGTGAGGCCCACTGGTCTGGCGGCCTCCCCATGGGGTGCTGGGGTATTCTGTGGCTTGCTTCCTTCGCCCCGGAGCTGCTTGATTTATGCATAATCAGCCGTCTGGGGATGGCGTTGGCTGCTTTCCACGATGGCGCCTTGGCCGGCCCCGGGGCTTTGGGATGGTGCGCCCGCGCCTCTTCCTTCCTGCTGTCTGCCCTGCGGCCCTTTCCCTCCTCCTTCCTCCTCGCCTGCCCCCCTCTCCCTCTTGCAGGGGGCTGGGGGCCTCCTGCCACCTGGGGGTCAACTGCTGGGGCTAGGCTTGCATCCCGGTGAGGGATCTGGCTAGTGTGGGTACCTGGTCCTGGGTGGGCCGGTTCCTGGAACAACCATGGGGCTGGATTTCCTTGTGGTGGATGTCACCTGATGCCACTCCTTCCTCCCCCAGTGGGTCAGGGCCTGGGGTGGGCGTGGGGACTAGCTGTCTCTGGGCCCTGGGGAGGTCCTGCAATCTTCCTGCGGGGAGCGGTGTCCCGGGGTGGTCTACCTGAGTTGGGTCTTCAGTGGGTGTTGGGTCAGTGGCTCTGGTGCTGCGGTCCGCTGGGAGATGTGTTCCTGTTGGGCGCGCCTTGTAGCTGGGGCCCGTCTGGGTCATCGCGTGTGGGTCCTGGGGCTTGCTGTTCAGGGGGCCATTTTGCACTGCTCCCACGCCCCCCACTTTGTCCCCCCACTCCGCCCCTCCTGCCCCTCTCTTCCTCCAATTTTAATTGCACTTCATACACAAACTTAGGGGAGGGGAGGTGGGGCAGAGGGTGGGGCCTCCCTAGTCCTTCAGGCATTGATTTCCAGCGTTTCACTTGGCCCTGGCTCTTCTGGGGGGAAGGACATAAGCTTGACTTCACCACCGCATGCCCACATCCCACCCCATCCCGCCCCACCTGGCCTTGTTGGGACTGGGACCCAGACCAACATAAGATCGGCCGTGGGCCCCATTCTCCTGGGGGGGGCCGGGTCCCGGGGGATTTGGCTCCCGGGGGGCTGGGGGCCTCTGGCCTGCCGTGGAAGGGGGGGGGGCGCCCCTGGCCCCTGGCCCCTGGCCCCTGGCCCCCTGGTGTTGTCCTTGGTGCCTTTGGGGGGATGGGTTGGTGCCCCCTCGGGTCCTGGGGCTGTTCCTGGGTCTGGTAGCTTTGGGGGCCCGTGTGGTGGGTCTCGGGTGCCCTGGTGGCTTGGGGGGATGCCCTCGGCCATGGTCTCCCTGGGTATGGACAGCTACTTGGGTATTCGGTGATCACCTCACATGCATGCATGTACAGATACTCAAGCTCCTGTCGAGACTTACTGTAAAGAAGTGATTTGTCCCGTCAGAACATGCTGAGTCGGGCACTCTCACACATTTTCTCACATCCTGTGATGCATGCTACCTCCCTAACCCATCCCTATGGGCCCACCCCCTACTACCAAGACCCCACATCTCTGGTGTCCCTGGTTTCTTACAGCCTTTACTTCCTGTATAGACTTAGATCAGTACAGCACTTTGACTGCTAACTCACATTGGGGGTTAAATAAAGTTTGATTTGATGGAGTAGCCTACAGGGAAGGCTGGTGATGGTCACTGTAGCAGTGAAACATCCTTACATATCTATCACTACAAAGAAAAAAATGCATTAGTCTTTTCAACGCTGTCATCTGTCACAGTGCTCAGCCAGAAAGATAACGCAGACAAGGGTGAAAAAAAAGAAAGTTTTGTGTTTAGGACATTAAGTCACTTTAAAATATATAAAAGATCTAACAGGTTGCTTAGATATTCATAAGCAGTTCACCCAACTACTGTCCTATGCTATGTTTGTCAACATATTTTCTGCCTTTAAATATGTATTTTCAGTCTGTGGTCTTGACATTAATCCTTTCTGATATTGCGTAATCAGTGTGAAAGTTGTATGAGTTGTTAACCAGTGCAAAAACACAATGGGCATTATTTAGCATAAATCAGGGGTTATAGTTTCATATGATGGACACTTGTGCTGTCATTGGTTAAGCTAGCCAGCCTCCGCGCTTCGCAGTGCTTCCCTTTCATAGAGGACAACGGAGCGGATGCCAGTGTGTGTTCATGGCCACTGGTGTGTATCTGCTGAACTTAGTGATGACTAAAGGATCACCACCGTGAGATTCTCCCAGTATGCCTCTGACAAATACACCAATCGAGTTGTGATGTTTCATGCTAAAGCTTCTGATGGTTTTATTTCAATGATTATCTGCATCAGCATAGTGCTAGCACTCTTGTCACTCGTATGTGGTTTAATTTTTGTGAAATGTGACAGCAGCCTCAGAGGTGGTGGATCACCTGATGTTATCACAAAAGATGGAGTGAAACATGTCTAAACGGGAGTAATGTTGTGTGTTTCAAATTATAATGCAAGTCAAGTATAAAAAATACAATTAAAATGCTGTGTGACAAGACAGAGGAGGTGTGTGTGCAGGTGAATGTGCATTAAGGCTGGTCATTGTTAAGAACCTCATGATTCGATTTGATTTCGATTCTTTAGGTGGCGATTCGATTCAGTATCAATTTAGTAAGAAGTAGAAATACACAAATAACTACCTGTTGACAATTTTTGAATTTTTATTTTGATGCCAACGTGAACATATGTGGTATGTCACCTCATATTTTTGAGCAAACATCTGAAAATAAAAATTTGCACAGTAATAACTTATTTGTGCATATGGAATACAAAAGTAAGAACCTGACAGTTAACACTACAATTATAAATGTCCACCTAGTCTTTTTGTCTTTTTTGTCGATAAATGTGTCAGGAATTGTCCTTTGAATACATTTTTCACCCTTTTTCCATGAGAAGTAAAAGTTAACAATTCTTGTGTGTATTTGCCATTATTACAATATAAATGCTTAAAACAGAGTGTAATTACTGGAAAAGAATAACAATGGATTTGAATTTTCAACAGGATTCTCTTCATAAACAATTGTAAATGAACATGTAGAAATTTTGTGAGATGACCAAAAACAAACTTCACCTGTTTTCAGGCTTGCGGAGTAACAGATTACATGTAACGGCACTACGTAGTCAGGATACAAAAAATGGTAACTGTAATCTGTTACAGTACAAAGAAAAAAATGTATTCAGATTACCAGTATATTTTATACAAACGGAGGTAACCAGACAGGATTACATTTTTCAAATCAAATGTGCCACCCGCGGCAGACACAACAATGCACACGCAATGTGACATGTTACGACACCACAACAAATTACGATGATCTCCCACGCTGTGCACGGCACGCCAATGCAGGTGAATCCCATGTGCCCTTGTTACACGGATGATCAGCGGCCTGGGACACAACAAAACAAAACAAGCGCATGGCCACGGAAGAGAAATCTGCATTTGCTGGGTGGAAATTCCGCCACCATTTTAAGTTTGCATCTGCATCAAAAAACAACATCTCATAGCAGTGCAAGTTATGCCTCCCAGCGTAGAAAATGCTATCTTCATCAAGAGACTCAACTTGCAACTTAAAGAAGCATTTACAGGTACGGTTAAACGATATGTGTTTTGTATGTTTTCCATTCTTGTTCAAACTCTGTGGATTATAACATCCAATCTCTTTTTAACGCTTTAAAAGCCCTTCTTGGGACGGTTTAGATGGGAAAACTAAACATGTCTCCAGTGAGGTTTGCAAAATTTCAGCCAGAAAGGGCTACTGGCACAACGATATTAAAGCTTCTGTGTGCAAAAGATATCAGTTGCAGCACATGGTCATGTTTTGCATACTTGTAATTAAAGTCAGCAGCTTGGACTTTGATTGACTGATTGATATCTTTATTTCGATAATGTAAATGATAACTTAAAATCAGTTAAAGATACAAATAAGTGATAAAAACAAAAAAAAAGAAAATTAAACAAGACAGTAGCTGAATCAGCTTTTTTAAGCCTCTCAGCTTACATGAGTGAAAAGAAGTAGAAAGAAGTAATAACTTATCAAATCCTACCCCCTTAAATCTAACTGAAATCATAACACTCTTAAATATACCAAAGAAAAAAATACAATCATACCCATACCTTTTTTACAAATATGGTTACCTTACCCTGCACAATTTACCCCCAAATAATCAGCAAGCACCTATGTACCTCTTGAAAATCATTTCTTTATGCCTTTTTTAAAACAGAATTATGCTCGAAATTTGCTTTAGTTCTGCACCTAATCTGTTCCACAGTTTAACTCCAGGTACAGATACAGAAACTTGTCAGTGTTGTTCACACAAGTCTTACCTTCAGATTTAGAAGTTCTCTTAAACTATAACCCTTCTCTTTTTCATAAAACTTTTTCTGAATGTATTTTGGAAGCATATTATTCCTCAGTTTGTACAGTAGTTGAGCTGTTTTGTGCTCCACCAAGTCAAAAAAATTAGGGTTTTGGATTTATAAAATAAATTATTTGTGTGTACCTGAAATCCAACATTATGATTTCTTCTGCTTGCTCTTTTTTCAGAATGAAAAGTGGTTGTAGTGAAGTTTTTTATGTGTTTCTGCTTGCCTCTGTACAGCAAACTAAATAATGTTGCAGGCAATTTAAGGTCATGTAGGCAACTCTGAAACGTATTAATAACTTGCACACCTCCTCTATTTTTTTCTAATTTAATCTAATTATACAATATTCTTGTTACAAGAACTAATTTCATTCTTCATTTTATCATTACAGATAATGTTATATCCTCTGGCTTATTGATTTATGATGATGTGTTGTTAACTTTGCTTGTTTTTTTTCCAGAGGAAACATCAAGGTCACCTACTTTTGATGGATGAGAACACCGGTAACACCGAGATGAGATGACCATCTCTGTAACACTGTAAAAGTGCATAGCACCCCCCACTTGCCAGGAGCTGAATCGATTCAGAAAATTTGCTGAATCGATATTGAATTGGGAGGGGAAATACTGCAGTGCATTGATGAATCAATATTTCTGCCCACTCCAAGTGTGCATGCTTGTATAGAAGGACAAGGAATGTGAGTGATAGTTTAACAATATAATAATCCTAATAAAGGAAAAGGAACTGGTTGTTAAAAAAATAGCTTTACCTTGCAAATGCCAATAATTCTTCTACCAAATGTGCTAATTTGGCACATTTGGTAGACCAGCTGCACTGAGATGGGTGTGGCGGCGCACCAGGGGGAGGTGTCGACAGATTCAGCTTGGCACAGTGACAATGTAGTGCCAGAACACTGCGCGGAAGCTCGCCAGCTCCGACCTGATCTATTCTCGGCGCAGAAAGCGCACCTGGTACAGTGGTAATTTGGCTGACAGGAGCACAGTGAGCACATGTCACCAAAACCTCACAGGCAGGTATCTAGAGTGTCAGTGCATTCTTTGGGCTCTAATTTCCTGGTGCAACTCAGGGTGGCGCAGGGTGGCGCACCCCCCGCAGTGGTAATTCCGTCCAGCGCACCGCCGTGCGCAGCCAATTTGGCAGACCGGCTGCGCTGAGATGGGTGTGACGGCGCACCAGGGGGAGGTGTCCACAGATTCAGCTTGGCGCAGTGACAATTTCGTGCCAAAAAAACGCGCAGAAGGTGCACTGAAAGCCTGCCAGCTCCAACCTGGTCTATTCTCGGCGCAGGAGAGGCGCACCCTGGGCAGTGGTAATTTGGCTGACAGACGCACAGGGTGCACACGTCACCAGAACCTCACAGGCAGGTATCCAGAGTGTCAGGCACATTTCAATGCAATAAACAATCACAGCAACCACTATTTAATGTAACCGTCTGAACCAGCACATCCATTTGTATCTATATTAATTGTCCCGTCACATCTGATGTCAGATCAGAGACGTTTGTCATAACTAACGAGTTCACATCTCTCAGCCAACCACAAACAGCCACATCATCCGATACGGAGTATCCGGCTGCTCTCATCTCATGAAATTCAAAAGAAAAGAAAAAAGAGAGATGCTCGCTGAATAAATAGTGTCTTAAGGATTTACCTGTGATTGCCCATATTTCTCTGTTTTAATCTTTATTTGTAACGTGACCTAAAAAGATGGAGTAGCCTACATTATTGCAAGGAGGATGAGGAGGAGAAATATTTTCACCTTAGGCGCTGCTTTTTGGCGATGACGACCAGGAATGCGGGTGGATCACAAGCATGATGAATGGATTAGCCTGCTGCTGTGTTTAAATGTAATTATCACTTAATTTTGTCCTCCTATTTATGACACAGGAACAGATTACATCTGTCCCGTGAGGTGGTCCACACGGTGACGCGCGTCGTGTCCTCCGATGCACGGCCCGGTGGCCCCTGCGCTCTCCCAGTTGCTGCAAAATTGACAGCGGCTCTGACCTTCTTCGCCACCAAGGTTAAATTGTCACTGCGCCTCGCCCGTGGCGCGTTTAAAGGTGAGGAGAGGCGTTCATCTGATTGGTGAAGATTGTACTCGGCTGTGTTAAACCCAATCGAGCCTACTCTCCTCCCTCTCTGCCATTTGCGCCAGTGGGAGAGATGGAGGCGTGGGTGCGTCTCCCTGCGCCAGACTGCGCCGTGTACGAAACTTGCAAAATGCCCTGGACACACCCCGTTGGCGTGGCGCAGGCGCGACGCAGGGCAGGTGCGCCCCGCCTGCACCTGGTCTACGAAATTAGAGCCCTTTGTCGCATGTTGCGTGCTACACAACATGGCCTTACGGCACGAATGCCACTTTGACCACACAGGGGAGACATTACAGGACTTAAGACAGAGAGAGGTGGAACTGCATGTGCCGTATCAACAGGGAGAGCAGCAGAGTGCACAGGAGGGGAGAGATCACCTGGTTGCACAGCTCTGTCTTTAAATGCGAGTATATGCCTACTGTTTATACATGTTTTGGCCACAATTTACCCAGTCACATTAAAGATACACAAAATCATTCATAAGAAAATTAACTTTTATTTAAACGCGTCTCCTTCCTCTTCCTTCTTGTGCGCTTGTGTTGCGTGAACTGCTTTGACTGCTGGTTGTAGGTGTTAAACCCACTCACGCCTTCTCTTCTCCCTCTTTGCCACTTGCGCCGGTGGGAGGGACGGAGGCGTGGGTGTGCCTCGCTGCGCCGGACTGCGCCGTGCACGAAATTTCAAAATGCCCTGGACACACCCCGTTGGCTGTGCCATATTTGCGCCTTGTCTATGAAATTACAGCCCAAGAAGTCAAAGATTGAAGTACCCTGGGAGAGGTAGGCATTAGGGTTGGGCCTCTGGTGTGTGGCCATATCTCTACACACCGTCAAAAGTCCAATATATTAAAGACATCAACAGTCATCAACAATGACACTATTCACCCTCCACTCACAGTGCAGTGTGATTTCACACAATCTGATTCAACACAGCGGTTTGAGTCTGTACAATGTAAAGGGAATGATACTGTGTTTGATAATTTAGACCAAAGAAATTAAGACATTTTTAAAAACTGGCCTATTCACACAGGTCATACACTTGTACACCTTGTACATCTGTCACAAATGCTTACAACCTTAAAAGTAGCTGAAGCAGTGTCATGGTTATTTGAAAATAAAACAAAAATTTACATCACCAAAAAAAAAATATTAGCTTAATAAAACAAATTTATTTTTGGCAATAAATTGAGAAGGAAAGTGTGTGTGTGTGTGTATATATATATATATATATATATATATACATATATATATATATATATATATATAGAGAGAGAGAGAGAGAGATATGTATATACACCCCCACACAAACACACACACATATACATGTTTATATATATATCTATATATATATATATATATATATATATATATATATATATATGTATATTTATACTGTGTGGCCATTCAGAATAGTGTGTGTCCTTCACGTCCAATCACTAATCAAACCAAAATTTGTCACAGCTCTTCAGATATTGTAAGTCCAGTATCCATCCAAGGTGCATCACAGCACTATATAACCTCCAAACAGTTACTGTGTGTATGCATCCTGCATGTTCATTAAGATGTAGGGCCATATAAATGAGTAAGAACATTAAATTTGCATGTGAGGAAAAACTTTTAAATTA
Source organism: Cetoscarus ocellatus (assembly GCA_037902135.1). Classification (NCBI taxonomy): domain Eukaryota; kingdom Metazoa; phylum Chordata; class Actinopteri; order Labriformes; family Labridae; genus Cetoscarus; species Cetoscarus ocellatus. The sequence goes on along the minus strand of JBAMNC010000120.1, from coordinate 70,057 downwards.
AACATAATCTGAAAGGGATTAAATTTTACCAATGGAGACATTTATCATCCTGTGTATCTCGATTGAATTGGAAACTGCATCCTCTCACAGCAGTCCTACCAGTGAATTCACATTTTGCATATATAGATGCATGGTTAAATTTACTAACTTTTTTATGTTTTACGTGTCAATACAAATATATTACTAGCTATGTGGAAGGACTAGCATGGACATCCATTGGTAACAATGAACTAATCAAAGTCATTCTAGATTTTTCATATGACTGCTAAAACAACAAGCTAAAAAATTGGCTGGCCTTTGGAAAGATAAAATAATTGACATAAAGCAGAATGGAGCCAAATTCAGGCCAAAAGTGTTGTAATTTGAAAATAAAAATACAAAACCCAAAACCAGTGAAGTTGGCACGTTGTGTAAATCGTAAATAAAAACAGAATACAATGATTTGCAAATCCTTTTCAACTTATATTCAATTGAATACACAGCAAAGACAAGATATTTAATGTTCCAACTGAGAAACTTTATTTTCTTTTGCAAATAATCATCAACTTAGAATTTAATGGCAGCAACACATTGCAAAAAAGTTGGCACAGGGGCATTTTTACCACTGTGTTACATCGCCTTTCCTTTGAACAACACTCAGTAAACGTTTGGGAACTGAGGAGACCAATTTTTGAAGCTTTTCGGGTGGAATTCTTTCCCATTCTTGCTTGATGTACAGCTTAAGTTGTTCAACAGTCTGGGGTCTCCGTTGTTGTATTTTACACTTCATAATGCGCCACACATTTTCAATGGGGGACAGGTCTGGACTACAGGCAGGCCAGTCTAGTACCCGCACTCTTTTACTACGAAGCCACGCTGTTGTAACACGTGCAGAATGTGGCTTGGCATTGTCTTGCTGAAATAAGCAGGGGCGTCCATGAAAAAGACGTTGCTTGGATGGCAACATATGTTGCTCCAAAACCTGTATGTACCTTTCAGCATTAATGGTGCCTTCACAGATGGCACCACACTTTCCAAAAACAATTTGAAATGTGGACTCGTCAGACCACAGAACACTTTTCCACTTTGCATCAGTCCATCTTAGATGAGCTCGGGCCCAGCGAAGCCGGCGGCATTTCTGGGTGTTGTTGATAAATGGCTTTTGCTTTGCATAGTAGAGTTTTAACTTGCACTTACAGATGTAGCGACGAACTGTAGTTACTGACAGTGGATTTCTGAAGTGTTCCTGAGCCCATGTGGTGATATCCTTTACACAGTGATGCCGGTTTTTGATGCAGTGCCACCTGAGGGATCGAAGGTCACGGGCATTCAATATTGGTTTTCGGCCTTGCCGCTTACGTGCAGTAATTTCTCCAGATTCTCTGAACCTTTTGATGATATTACGGACCGTAGATGATGAAATCCCTAAATTCCTTGCAATAGCTCGTTGAGAAATGTTGTTCTTAAACTGTTCGACAATTTGCTCACGCATTTGTTCACAAAGTGGTGACCCTCGCCCCATCCTTGTTTGTGAATGACTGACCATTTCAGGGAAGCTGCTTTTATACCCAATCATGGCACCCACCTGTTCTCAATTAGCCTGTTCACCTGTGGGATGTTCCAAACAAGTGTTTGATGAGCATTCCTCAACTTTCTCAGTCTTTTTTGCCACTTGTGCCAGCTTTTTTGAAACATGTTGCAGGCATCAAATTCAAAATGAGCTAATATTTGCAAAAAATAACACAGTTTACCAGTTCGAACGTTAAGTATCTTGTCTTTGCTGTGTATTCAATTGAAAATAGGTTGAAAAGGATTTGCAAATCATTGTATTCTGTTTTTATTTACGATTTACACAACGTGCCAACTTCACTGGTTTTGGGTTTTGTAATTGAAAAAAAAAAAAAACAATAAACCTTTATTACAACGTTTGTTCTTGGATAAAAAAAAAAAAAATCAGATAAAATACACATTTGATTCAGCTTCGTAAGTATTTTCTTAAAATATTTTCTTTTCACTTTTTACTCAGAAATATATTTTAACATGTGTTGTGTCATTTTTTCCAGTGGCAGGATTATTATTTTCCGATTCAAATTTCACATTTGGTTTCAGATATTCGTTTTTTACCTTCAGATCTTCTTTTCACTTTCAGATTTTTTTTTTTTTTCAAACTTTTGGCTGTGTTCTGGCATGGGGGGGGGGTTGGCCTTGACTGAGAGGGGTGTGGGATCGTGAATAACAGCATAGCAAAGTATCCCCAAATGAAGTTGCCTTTTGGGAAACGTGGGTACTTTGATGGATATAACTCAACACAAGCAATTCTAGACAACTCTTGGTTATTACTGATACATTAAAACTGAAAAATATTCCCGCAGGTTCAGGTATGCATTAAGAAATGCTCTGTATAGATAAGGTGGAGTGGAAATTATCCTAAATATCACTATGCAGTGTAACTTTTAAAATGTAGGGTCATCCAGAAGATAGGTTTGTGTTCAGAATCACTTTACTTTCCTGCACAGGTTTAAAAGTGTTGTGAATCAGAGTGAGCACATCTAAACTTATCACGTGTTGACAATGACAACTGAAGATTGAAGTTTGAACTGAACACTTTAAGGACTACAACATGAAGTGTAGCTAGCATTGCGTAGTTCATGCTAACCTTGTGCCTATTTACTGCATAGACACGTAACACACCTTTCTGGATGACCCTACTTTAAAAAGTGCCACAGTATTAGGCTGTTTAGCTTAATTTCCACTGCACGTTATCTTTAAAGAGCATTTCTTACCTGTGTGCCTGCATCTGCAGGTTGCCTTGGTATAGAGGAAAACACTGTAATTCATGCCGTGATGCTGTGCTGCGTTTATCGTGCTGTGTGGAATTGGCACACATTGCTTCATTAGGCATGAGAGTTGAACTCAACAATCTGGCATATTTTCCAGTTGTTATAAGTCCATAATTACCACGAGTTTTTTGGATTGCTTATAAAAGGTATTGTTTTCCTGTCACCTTATTTACAGGTATCAAGAGAATAAAGTGCAGAGAAAGTGTTGAGTCATAATCTATCAAAGTACCCACGTTTCCTGAGGGCAACATTATAACCTCCGCCAACACTCTTAACCCGAATTAGTTGACTTCACTCGCAAATCGCATGGAAACCCGTTGCCCTATAACACTTTAGTTTTTACACAAGCTAAAACTAAATATGTTTAGTTTTATTAACATGGAACCCTAAGTTTTACACAAGCTGTTGTGAGAAGTCTCCTCCCTCTCTGCTTTCCTGCTCTCTGCTGCTCGGCTGAGGGGCGTGACCTCCTGGAGGACTGCTGCTGCAGCTGCGCACCTGTGTCCTGTTCTGCCATCACCACTCACTATTTTAACGGCTCCTGGTCTTCACTGCCTCGCCGGCGGATTTCCACTCCTCCCGTGGTTTGTTCTGGCCGCTTCTAACTCCTTTATACTCGAGTTTTGGTTAGCACTGACTCAGTCAGTTGTGCTATCTCCTTTCTGGAGTTTATGCTCTCGTTTTGCTATGGGACTGTGATTTCTTACAAGCTGAAGAACTCACCTGTGTTTTCTGCTCCCTCTCTCCACAGTGTTCTCCAGGAGCCCTCACCACCGCTATCACCTTTGTTTGCTGGATCACTGTACTCACCTTGGCCTGTGCTGAAACAATAAAATCACTGTCAACTTTTCATCAGCCTCATTCTTGAAGCTTTTGGGTCCAACCTTAAAACAACTAGGATTATTCCTTAACAGCTGTATTTATATTCATTAGTAGTGTGTACTCAAAATCATTAAACAAACAATAATTTTATATACTTATCACTCCACCTGGAGTAAGTTTGCCTCTTGTTAAGGATCCACTCGGCCGCCGATGTCTGTGCGTGTCCCGCCAAGTGTAGAGAGCCGTTGATGCATCGTCAGACGCTGCGTCCTCACGAGACTGTGCAGCCCCGCCCCTTTCTTATAAAACTAAGCATACAGAGTTATTTCTACTGAAGCTAAATAGTACAATCAACTAACGATGTTTAGTAATGAACGCAGGTTTTTACAAAACATTAAACTATAAGTGATGATCACTTGGAAGTTTAAGTAGAAACAAATTCTGGGTTTACAGTGAAGGAGGTTATGTTTTTGCCAGCGTTGGTTTGTTTGTGTTCAAAATAACTTGAAAAGTTATGGACGGATTTGGATGAAATTTTCAGGAAATGTGTGGAATGGGATAAGGAACAAATAATTAGATTTTGGGACTGATCCAGATCACCATCCAGATCCAGGAATTTTTTAAAGGATTCTTTAACATTGCAAGATAGGACCATTTTCGCCAAAGTGGACTGAAGCTGCTTGGCAGAGGTCTGCGCTCTCTGAGTGCTTTCCTAGTTTGAGGATGCTTTGCTCTGCTGTCACTCACAATCCGACGACCCTCTCAGTCAAGGCCACACCCTCACGCAAGTATATAGCCAAAAGTTTGAGAAGGATCTGAAGATCTGAAAGTTAAAACCTTATATTTTTGGTTAAAACCAAAAATATAAGGTTTGAACCTAAAAATATTAATGCATCTGAAAAAATGCCACATCACATGTTAAAATATATTTCAGATTAAAAAAATAAATCTCTACATATGTATTTATATATATAGATATATAGATATACATTTTATTATGAAAATAATTACACAGCTGAATCCATAGTATATGTTAATTGTAAAAAAAAAAAAAAAAAAACTCTCACACTTTTCCCCATTAAAGGCCACATATTTTGCTCCTTTTCTGCAGTTTAACATGGGTCCTTGATGTCTTCATGAATCGTTAGTAACATGCTTTGGTCCAAAAAGCCAATAAATAAAGCACAGCAGCATTGTTTCCAGGCTCACATAGCCCCTCTGCTCAGAACGGTCTGATTTAGTGGGCGGGGACCTTAATATGTTAATGAGCCACTGCTGATACGCCCAGCTCTTCCGCCTGGTCTGCCGAAGGGGAGGACGGCGTCGTGTAACCATGACGACTGAGTCCTGAGAGAAAATGGCAGCAGGACAACAAACTGTGGTTCAGCCATTCATGTTTGACCCCGAATATGAAGAGGCACCAGAAGAAAGTCGAGAGCCAAGGTTAAACCAGGAGGGTCTGTATGTAAAGTTTGTTACTTCAATGCTAATATGTAGACGAATTAAAGCTGTTCTGCCGTTCTTGCTCCCCCTCCCCCTCCATGTGTTGTTGTTATTAGCTCCTCAACTGTGTAGTTTGTGTTCATGCCGTGCTTACCAAAACTTAGACTGGCGTTAAATAGCGTTTAGTAAGGGATACAGTAGAGTGAGCAGGTTACTACAGAGACATATAAACCCCGACGTGAGGCGGAATAAACTTTTATTGATATGTAACACTAAACGGGTCGTTGCTACTGACAGTGAAATAAGACCAAGGGAAGGGGACGTCTTTGTTGTTGTGAAATGTAAATAATGTCTGGGTTCTTCAGGGCCACAGTGTTTTACAGAAATAACATTAGTTATGTGACTGACCCATCAGAATACAGCATTAAATAGAGCCATATAGTGCATGGCAGTAACGTGCTGCCACTGAGCAAATGTTTGTCATAACCTGTAATTCTAAGCAATTTCCTGTGAACCGTATCTTTCATGTATGCCACACAGTAGCTGTCTTAAACACCTCTTTACTTGCAATATTGTTTATTATTACACAGACCTGTGTATACTAGCATTATATAGTCTTAAACAAAAACAAGACATCATGATTGCTTAACTAGTACATTTCCTTTATATAAAGATTTTACTGAACATCCTGTTTTTACTCTTCTCCTACAGAGGTGCTCCTGTGGCAACTGTGCAAAAATACATAGAGCCTGAAAATGTCTGTTGCATGGAGATACCAAAGGTATTGTGAAAACTGAGTGCAAAATAACAATTTTGTTCATCACCTTTATGTACTATGATGTCACTTACTTACCCTTTTTAATTAACTAGGTCAGAGGAAGACTACAGGACCTCCCAGACCCACCATCCTGCATGGTGGACCATCCTGGACTCGGACCTCTATGCTTTAATGTGTTTTTTCAGTGCAAAATGAATTCAGTATTTATAGAGCAGACTATGGGCCTTTACATCTAAGAGGAATAATGCATTAGTATTTTGACATAAACGCTCCCATTACTGTTACACAAAATAGTACGGATTAAAAGTACATCACTGTTTCCTCCATCTTACATTTTTATAGTTTATCTTTTTTGTTCTTTACTTATTAACATAACATGTAACATAAGGAGCACTGAAAACACACAAAACAGTTCATGTAATCTTTTTATTGTGAAAAATATTTTTACATATAAAAACATCAAATGTACCAACTGGTACTGCAGACAGTTTTTAATAAAGGAGGTAAAAAAGAAATGAAAAAGAAAAGGAATTTTTATACAGAAACTGTAAAACCATAATAACAAATATATAAGAAAAAAATATATACATAAAAGTACCAATGAAAGTAACCCTTCAGTTCAGACAAAATCTGCACATCATGTCCAGCTGTTACAGATACCAGGCCTACAGACCCTCTGTGAGCTGGTGTTGGAGCTTCTGGGCTGAAGAATCAGGGTGGTGCTGCCTGCCTGCGTGGAGCTGCAGATAAGAGCGGAGTTTCCTGATGCAGAAGACCAGTATGAGGGGTTCAGAGCTCTCCTTGGTTGAACCTTGACACGGAGCTGGCTATCACATCCACCTTGTCAGGTCTGTCATATTGAGCAGAGAGGTCCTCTGGGTCTGGTATTTTCTGCAGCTCCTTCAGGTATGAGGCAGGGTCCTGGAAAACCTTCTCAAAGACAAGGTCCAACGGTGCCTCTAACATAATCTGAAATGCAAGAAACAAAAATGTTTGATTACAAAAAGAAATTACACTAACATCAAAATACCTCAATGCCGTGTTGTCTACTTTTTTTCATCGTCTTTTATTTACACAATTTCCTTATTTATTATTTATTCTCAATGTCATGTTAAAAGCATTTTTATTGAAGTTTTCTTTATGTTGTCCTTTTCATGTTTTGCCTATTTGCTAATGTTTTTAAATTTGTGGATTTTTAATAAAGGCATGTGCATTTTACAGAAAGTCAGCTCTGCTTTCACTGGCTTTGCTGTGCAGTCTCTCATCTTGGATTTTGGGAAGCTGACTTTAAACAGGATCCACCATCAGAAGATTTTGCCTGAGGTCGACCAGCATAGACACAAGAAAGAAAAATGTTTAACCTTTTAAAGCATGAAAACACAAATTATATAGCCATAAAACTGTATTATTATTTGGAGCTGAAATGTTTGTTTCACTTTATACTGAAATAAAAAAAAAATTACAAGAAATGTAAAATATAGTTTTTGTATCTTATTAGACACATAAGGTGTTTCTGGCAACTGAAAATTCACTTGAGTACTTTTATTTTTATCATTTATCTGCTTGTATTCATATGGGTTTTTTTTAGATATTTGTTGATCATATTGATCAGACAGAGGTATCATAAAGTATATCAAATATGATACAACAGGCTTTCAGGGGTTAGTGTGTTTTCACTTACAAATGTCTCATTAAGTGATACATAACCAAATGTCTATGCCTATATGTTTTTAGTGAATAAATCAGGAGGATAATCATCTCACAGATCTTATTTGACTGCCTCAGTTCCTCCTAACATACTAACGTGCTGTAGTGTTATGTGGCTGTAACTTTTCCTCACAGCTAAACTCCACACAGCCACACAGCTCGTGTGACAGCATCCTGGGGGCATTTCTGAGTCTTTAAACTCAGAAAAATCAGATTAAATTAATTTGGTGAAAAAAACATGTAGCACTAACGTCAGCTCAAATCAGTGTATCTGCAGATGTGATTGGCGTCACCGGCGTTTGTTGCCACAGTGTTGTTTTCACCAAATTAATTTAATATGTGTGTGGCCGTCACTGGAGGTGAACTCAGTGTGATGAAAGTTGAAGGAGTAGGTGTTAACTAGTGCACATGCCTTGATGAGGCCTTTGTCACAGCATTCAGTATGTATTTTGCTAACGTTCCTTACCCACTGCACCTCAAAAACACACTGCAAGTGACCGAACTTCGAGCGATAAACCTGTGCTACATCATCATGCCTCAGCAGCACCGGTTCCCAAAGTGTAACCAAAGGACTTTTACTCTGGTCAAGTTAATTCAGCATGTTGCACTGGTTCACAATTTAGTACACCTGGAGTAGGTGACTGTCACTAACACCATTATTTAAAAGTACAGCATTTTTAATGCTTAAACTCAAATTTGTCTGCCAAAAAAGTACTGATTAAAATGGACTGCAAGCAGATCACTTACCATGTAAAATGTGGATTTTTCTATGATGTGAAAAGGTTAAATAAACTTTGTTAAAAATCTGCATTTGTTTTCTCTTTTTAAAAGTATAATTTTGCCTAATTAAGGTACAAAATATCCAGCAGTACCTTATGAAGTACTAATATGTATCTTTTTATGGGGAACATATTTGTACCAGGCATAAAGGTACATTTTTGTCCCCCTGGGGTCTGTTAATGTTCTTTTAGAGGTACAACGTGGAAGGTACAAAAATGTACCATATTAGGAGGTACAATCTTGTACCCTACTAGGGTACAGCTGGGGGAGACAAAGCCTTTGTACCTTTTTAGGTCCAATTCTGTACCTTCATTTCTTGGTGTGAAGGCTAACAACAACTATTGATCACCGTTGCTGCTCTGATGGTTACGTGCTGCCCATCAAGGCTTCTTGAGCAGTTTAGGAGCTTCCACAGTCGCCAAATACCCATTTCTGGAGTCTCCAACTCGCCCTGACGTGCACCGCCGTAGAAGTATACCGACGTAGAAGTATAGAGGGGCGCGCTCCAGCACGTGCACACCTCTGCGGGGATGGCTCTGTGTAGAGCCATTGTCAGACTGATGCAAGATAAACAATGTCTAGTTGTTTAAGTCTATGTATGTGTCTATCATTGGATTGAGTCATGGACTAAAATATATTTAAATTGAATAATGGTGCTTCTTGGCAAGTATTGTTATGTAATTAAAAAGCGATTAATTAATTATAAAGCCTCTGATAATTAGATTTTTTTTTTTAATCGAGTCCCAGCTCTAATATTACTACCACTGTCTGCAAAAATGATATATGAATTGTCTACTACATCCCAAAGAATTGTAAAACTAAGTGAGGTGGTAGCTGGTGACACCAGAGAAACTCTTCATAATTTTGAATGTGTTTCAAGTATAGTTCTATAGAAGCATTGAATACTTACAGTCTTTTGCGCTTTCGCATTCTTGGGATTTCATCGTCCTCCACTGCTGTCTGCAGGTCAGTGTGTGTTTCTGCCTGTGGGAGGTTCAGACACGCCGTTTTGTAGTTTGCTGTATAGATTCAGATATCATTATTAGTAGTGTATGTGTTTTAAAATGACTGAATTCTGGTAAATATGTGATGTGCATACAGGCAGTGTATAAAATCCTAACTCTGAATTCCTCCCACGACTGCTCCGGCTCCTCATCCCCTCTTATGGCCTTTGCCAACTCATCTGATCGGTAGTGCGTGGGCCACTGACAGACATCATTATTATTAACCCAGCCTGATGGCACCACCTCGACCTCTTGGGTTTTATAAAACTCAACAATGTGAAACATTTCCTAGAGTAATAAGAGGGTACAAAGGAATAAAGTAGTTAGTTTTACAAACATAAAAACAGTAAAATGTAACTGCAGACAAATTCATGCAAATTCCAAATTAAATAATTACCATAAATATGGGATATGCAGATATGTCACCACTGTCTAAACTTGCCACTGAGCTGCACATAAATTTCCAACATCAATATATATAGTTTAACTTAAAATCAAAACACAAGCTGTGGCCTGTGTTCCACATGCTTAGAATAGATCTGTGTGAATAAGGGGCACAATGACAAATCCTGCTTCATAAGGTAATCAAACACACTTCTGTATTTGTAGTCCAACCTCAAGCATATTAGGTGTGATGACAGATCTGACACAATACAAATTCCCAAATGTGTAGAGTCAATGGGATAGTCAAAAAAGTTTGCAGTCTGCCTGTATTCTTTGCAGACATTGTACTCCTGACCCTCAAAAACAATTATGTTCTGGACCAGAAGTACCTTGCCATCCATTTCAATGCAGTAATCCCTCTCTGAAAAATTAATGATGAACTCATCTACTTCAAGTTGTTTAAATTGGGAGACAGTTCCCATAGAGCCTTGTGGGACAGGTCCATCTGAATGCATTATTTTGAGGTTTTTACCATTTTTCAGTGTTTCCTCTTGTAAACTTGTTGAGTCAAGTTCTGAAATCCAGCGTATAACTTGTTGCAGTGGTGAACTAGGATTTCTAACCATGCCTTTGAGCTTTTTTAGATAGTTCTCAAAAGGAAATCTGGATAATAAGTCTATATTCCCATGTGCCTTTACATCTTCACTGAGGTGAATCAAGACATGTATGTTGTGCACTATAAATTCCTTACCATTGAGTTCCCCAAAATGTTTGACAAATGCTCTTAGGAAAGTGTTTGCAAAATCATTTAGCATCAAACAATAGGTTGGACTATGTAAATGCCAGAATGTAAATGCTCACAGATAACAGCATAAAGTTTTGATAAACCTCAGGAGCCAGAACATCCTTTAAAACAACTGGGCCAGTGTAAAGCAGGAACTGTTCTGTTGCCTTCCATCTTAATCTTTCATCAAGCCCCCTTGGTCTTTGGGCAAATTCTTAGAGTATGTACATTTTGAGAGCAAGTAACTTGGCTGAAATTTGACAGACTTGCATGGATGAAATGTGAGTTTTCAACTTCCCACTTGTGCCAACCCATAAATCAAGCAGATGACGCACGACACCCAAGCAAACTAAATGCATGTAATCCTGTGGGAAGCCACTGACCATAGGGACAGTTGATAGTGAAGGTTGTATGTGGTGGTCTTCATCCTCTGTGTTTGAAAAAGATTCATCAGTTCTCGCTCTAGCATTTTCCTCCGGGAATGTCATGCGATTATTCATAATACGCCAGACTGTACACATTTGTCACAGCCACTGTAGCCATTGTGTGACTTAATACCTTTAATGAAGGCCCTTGCAGGAGCATCACATATTACTGAGCACACAGTGAGGAAAAAGGTTTTACCATTCACAATAAATCCATTGCTCAAGTATTTCAGCTCACAAACGAGATCCTTCAGATATAGTGACAATGATTGAGGCTTTGAATTCCCACAGAAAATAGAAATAGGCACAGGTTTACTACTGAATCCATGGAGGATTCCCAAGATTGGACAAAACTGAACAGATTAACTTTAAAATATTAGACCATCAATGTTTAACTGCAACTTAAAACTGTGATGACCTGGAACGATAAACGCAAGTCTCTCAAATATGTTACATACATATTCTGTATTCCATAATAGTGGAATGACCCACCTGCCGAAGAATTTACAGCATGGCAAACCTGTGTTTTAATCAATGTTCTGGCATCTTTGGGCAATGAAGGATGGTGAACTTTCAGTATGGACAAGAGGGCAGACAAAGCAATCAGTGAAATCCCAAATTGTGTGGCCCAGTCTCTCAAATGACTTGCTAAGTCCCCTGTGTAATCATCAACACAATTCCTCTCATCATCATCAAAAATTAATCCACCATCTCCACTGTCTGTGTCAAAATATAGTGAATCAGCAATCTCTTCAGAGGTTGAAGCTTCATCCTGAACACTGTACTCTTCTTCATTGTCAACCTCAAGCTCATGCTTGTCCCTTAAAGAGTTAAATAATCTATTTACTCTTTTAACAGCTCTTTTCCTTAAATTGCTGCGAGCGGTATTCCACTGTTCTTTTTCCATGGCACTATCACAAACCTATTTGATGTTAATTTAACTTATGCAGCTTAGCAGCAGACAATTATCCTGAAATATAAATAGGTGCAAGTATTACATTTACACATCGTAAAGTAGGCTATTTCAGGTCATGTATTTCACCTGAGCAGCTTACCTTGAAAATGAGTTCGATTAGTATTCCCACCAGCTAATTTCTGTAACAACAATAAGTACACTCACTGTAAATATTACTATGACAGTATAATGCACTGTAATTAAAAATACAAAATGTAGCAGTAAATGGTTACTTTTCCTTCACAAAACATTTCATGCAAACATGGATCATAGACGCCGGAGCTACCCCCCATGAATGTAACCCATAAACGTAATAAAAGTATGCAACTTCTGTCAAATCATATTCACATCATATATTCATTACATTCATATTTACGGGCAGTTATTACGTTTGCGGACTTAAGGGGGGGTAGAAAAGATTGAAAAAGTCCGTCCATCTCAAAAAAGAGGACATGTCCATGCAGGGCCGGACCTGGTAAAATTAGGGCCCTAAGCAGAATTCAATTCTATATAGCAGGTCAGATCAATGGAAAGCCTGCTATAAACCTGGCCCAACATACAATGACCAACTGGTCAGTTATTAACGACTCCTTTTTCAACACAGATCAATGTACAGTATTCAGCATAAATGAGTACACCCTTCCAGAGTTGTCAGAAAACCTTTAGTTTCCTTTCAAAATCAACATTTTCTATGGCAGACTATACCACAAAATATTCCCCCAAATGTGGGCCATTAATTGCAAACAAGATTTTTTTTAAGTTGCACACAGAAAAGTGTTTTTTTCAATTTAAAATCAGGATGCAAATGTCAAGGCACAGACAGAAGGACTCAGACGCAGAGCTGTTGGTGATCCAAAAGCACAGTCTTTATTCCAAAACAGGGTTCGTTAACAGGCAGCAGAATATCAAGCAGAGGCACCAAGACAGCAGGCAAAAGGCAAATCGAGAGTCAGGAAACTGGTCAAAAATACTAGTAACAGGTTAGAGGATAGTGCTGGAAAAACTAAGAAGTTTGTGAGTTAATCTGGCCGATTGTGAGTGAGTATGCAGGGAATTAATAGGTGGAGGGAGTGCAGGTACCAAGACACACGTGAAACACATTAGGGAGTGTCCAGGTAATCACACAGGAGGGAGACGGACCAGGAACTGAAAGAGAGGCAGACAGGAATTAGCAAAATTAAACAATCGTTACAGCAAAAATGAGTACACCCCAATCAAAGTTCTGGGGGCAAATCTAAATTTAAGTTATCAAATTACCCTTATTTTAATCTTATGGTAAATAAAATGTTATGTTAAACTCAGCTTTGTCAAAACTTTGGAAATTGTACTTTAGCTCATCTAGATATTGAGTAATAAATAACTTTTAAAAGGGGATGTTCTCATTTATGCTGGGCACTGTATATGCAGTTAACATGAAATTTAATAAGTTATAATCTCCAACCCACATCTAGACAGAATTAACTTCTCTTCTGTCTCACGATTGCAGGCTAGCAGCTGATTTTCAAAGTTTTTCTTTCTTATTTCAACAACATACAAAACCCAAAACCAGTGAAGTTGGCACATTGTGTAAATCGTAAATAAAAACAGAATACAATGATTTGCAAATCCTTTTCAACTTATAGTCAATTGAATACACTGCAAAGACAAGATATTTAATGTTCGAACTGAGAAGCTTTATTTTCTTTTGCAAATAATCATCAACTTAGAATTTAATGGCAGCAACACATTGCAAAAAAGTTGGCACAGGGGCATTTTTACCACTGTGTTACATCGCCTTTCCTTTTAACAACACTCAGTAAATGTTTGGGAACTGAGGAGACCAATTTTTGAAGCTTTTGGGTGGAATTCTTTCCCATTCTTGCTTGATGAACAGCTTAAGTTGTTCAACAGTCCGGGGTCTCCGTTGTTGTATTTTACGCTTCATAATGCCCCACACATTTTCAATGGGGGACAGGTCTGGACTACAGGCAGGACAGTCTAGTACCAGCACTCTTTTACTACGAAGCCACGCTGTTGTAACACGTGCAGAATGTGGCTTGGCATTGTCTTGCTGAAATAAGCAGGGGCGTCCATGAAAAAGACGTTGCTTGGATGGCAACATATGTTGCTCCAAAACCTGTATGTACCTTTCAGCATTAATGGTGCCTTCACAGATGTGTAAGTTACCCATGTCTTGGGCACTAATACACCCCCATACCATCACAGATGCTGGCTTTTGAACTTTGCGCCTATAACAGTCCGGCTGGTTCTTTTCCTCTTTGGTCCGGAGGACACGACGACCACACTTTCCAAAAACAATTTGAAATGTGGACTCGTCAGACCACAGAACACTTTTCCACTTTGCATCAGTCCATCTTAGATGAGCTCGGGCCCAGCGAAGCCGGCGGCGTTTCTGGGTGTTGTTGATAAATGGCTTTCGCTTTGCATAGTAGAGTTTTAACTTGCACTTACAGATGTAGCGACGAACTGTAGTTACTGACAGTGGTTTTCTGAAGTGTTCCTGAGCCCATGTGGTGATATCATTTACACAGCGATGCCGGTTTTTGATGCAGTACCGCCTGAGGGATTGAAGATCACAGGCATTCAATGTTGGTTTTCGGCCTTACCGCTTACGTGCAGTAATTTCTCCAGATTCTCTGAACCTTTTGATGATATTACAGACCATAGATGATGAAATCCCTAAATTCCTTGCAATAGCTCGTTGAAAAATGTTGTTCTTAAACTGTTGGACAATTTGCTCACGCATTTGTTCACAAAGTGGTGACCCTCGCCCCATCCTTGTTTGTGAATGACTGACCATTTCAGGGAAGCTGCTGTTATACCCAATCATGGCACCCACCTGTTCTCAATTAGCCTGTTCACCTGTGGGATGTTCCAAATAAGTGTTTGATGAGCATTCCTCAACTTTCTCAGTCTTTTTTGCCACTTGTGCCAGCTTTTTTGAAACATGTTGCAGGCATCAAATTCAAAATGAGCTAATATTTGCAAAGAATAACACAGTTTACCAGTTCGAACGTTAAATATCTTGTCTTTGCTGTGTATTCAATTGAAAATAGGTTGAAAGGGATTTGCAAATCATTGTATTCTGTTTTTATTTACGATTTACACAACGTGCCAACTTCACTGGTTTTGGGTTTTGTACACACCCACCTTCCAGTGGTGCAGCCTGGTTTATTCTAGTGGGTATATAAAGTGATGGAGGACACCTCAGGATGAATTTATCATTTAGAAAACTGTGCATGAGTGAAAACAGAGGGTCAGAGCTGGACTGCTGAAAAAGTTGAGTTAATGAATCAAAAGGCTGACTTGCCATTTTTTAAGTCTTTGTGTTCACTTAAACAGGGCACATGAGCTTTCAAGACACCGCTTGAATTATAAAATCACACAAAGTGACTGATGATCCCTCACTGTCCTTGAGATGAGCGTCTATGTGCATCTGTACGCTGACCGCCGGTACGCGCTTGTGCGCAACAAAGATGGATAGTGATTCAGGAGGGATTTAGATCAAGGGCTCTAATTTCATAGACCAGGCGTAGGCGGGGCGCACCTGCCCGGGGCCATGCCTGCGCCACGCCAACGGGGTATGTTCAGGGCATTTTGCAAGTTTCGTGCACGGCGCAGTCTGGCGCAGGGAGGCGCACCCACGCCTCCGTCCCTCCGAGCGGCTCAAGTAGCAGAGAGGGAGGAGAGAAGGCATGAGTGGGTTTAACACAGGCGAGTGTAATCTCCACCAATCACATGAACGCCTCTTCTCGCCTTTCAAATGTGCTGCGGGCGAGGCGCAGTGACAATTTCACCTCAGTGGCGAAGAAGGTCAGAGCCCCTGTCACTTTTGCAGCAACTGGGAGAGCACAGGAGCCACCGGGCTGCGCATCGGAGGCCACGATACGCGTCACTGTGTGGACCACCTCACGGGACAGATGTAATCTGTCCCCGTCTCATGAATAGGAGTACGAAATTAAGTGATATTTACATTTAAACACAGCAGCAGGCTAATCCATTCATCATGCTTGTGATCCACCTGCATTCCTGGTCTGTCATTGCCAAATAGCAGAACCTTTGGTGAAAATATATCTCCTCCTCATCCTCCTTGCAATAATATACTCCATCTTTTTAGATCACGCTAAGAACAAAGATTAAAACAGAGAAATATGGGCAATCACAGGTAAATCTTTAAGACACCGAGTGACTTACATTTATTCAGCGAGCGTCTCTCTCTTTTTTCTTTTCTTTTGAATTTCATGAGATGAGGGAAGCCGGATACTCCGTATCAGATGATGTGGCTGTTTGTGGTTGGCTGAGAGATGTGAACTCCTTAGTTTGCGTCACAGTTCCAGCTGCCATCAGGTTGAGTTTCCATTATGACAAACGTCTCTGATCTGACATCAGATGTGACGGGACAATTAATATAGATACAAATGTATATGCTGGTTCAGACAGTTATATTAAATAGCGGTTGCTGTGATTGTTTATTGCATTGAAATGGGCCTGACACTGTGTACACCCGCCAGTGAGGTTTTGGTGACGTGTGCGCACAGCGCACCTGTCAGCCAAATTACCACTGCATGGGGTGCGCCTTGCCTGTGCTGAGTATAGACCAGGTTGGAGCTGGCGGGCTTTCAGCGCACCTTGCACTCTTTTTTTTGGCACAAAATTGTCACTGCACCAAGCTAAATCTTTCGACACCTCCCCCTGGTGCGCTGTCACACCCATTGCGGCGCAGCCAGTCTACCAAATTGCCATATTGGCTGCGCACGGCGGTGCACCGGACAAAATTACCACTGCGCAGGGTGCGCCAGGCTATGCCACCCCGCGCCACCCTGAGTTGCGCCAGGAATTTAGAGTGCTTACTGTTATTCATGACCTTGACCTCTTTCCAGAAGTCAGTGAAGTTCTAATTCAGGGGCTTCTTGGTAAGCGAGTCCTTTCTCATTATATTTTCATTTTTCTTAATAAAACAAAGTTCATTTTTAAACCTAGCATTTGTGAGTTTTTTGTTATCTAGAAGCACCCCCTATCTAGGTTTGCCTTGCTCTGATCAAAGTCTAAAGGCCCCTCTAGCAGCAGTATGTTTCTCAGCCACATACTCATTCCACCCAGCTCTGATGTTGGTCACCTTATGTTTTCGTTCATGAAAAGGTTCAGTGGAGGCATTAAGACTACTCACAATATCATCAAACATGGCACAGAGAAGCTCGGCATGATGCACAACCTCACAGCTCGTATCTGAGCACATTAGGGCCTCTTTAAGCAACACAATATTATTTAGAATACTGTCAGTTAGCAGAGAGTATCCAGCCTTGTCCTCATCGCTCAGTTTTGACCAGTCCAGCTTACTTAGGTATAGTAGGAGGAGTGGTTTTACCTCAAGGTAGTTGGCAATCTTTTTTGTCAGAGCTGGCCCATCATCTGTCTTGGGACACCAAGTCTTTCTTGGGGCTGGGATGGAGAAAGTGGCTATGGTGATAGTCTGCCATTGCATGTTGAAAGCCTCTTACAGGACTTAAGCCGAAGTGAAAGTTGACAGGTTTAGATCACAACCTATGGAGATGAGACCCAATTTGTGTTTTCCCCTGGTCCTATACCCCTGCCTCAAGCGGTGCCCTTAACTTTTAATTTCTCTGCATAGTGGAGCTCCAAGACTAAGGGTCCACTTATATCAGCACACAGGGTAAAAGAAACACAGGATATCAAAAAAGTAAAAACAATTTGCATATAAAAATATAAACAAATATTATCAAAAATATTGCTAATGGCAATATCAACCACCCATGGTGGGTTCTCTTCTGTTTGGAGTTTCCTTGTTCCCCCAGTGTATGTGTAGGTTTTCTCCAAGTGCTTAGGTGTCCTCCCAGACCAATTACATGGGTGCTAGGCTAATTAGTGACTCCAAATTGCCTATAGTCATGAGTGCTTTAGAGAACGATGGCCTGTCTTTGTAAATCTGCTCACTTATCGCATGACAATTAATCATTGGTATTCCTCTCCTCTGGCCGAGTGTCAGTGGATGGATGGATTTTTTTTTTCCATATAAACTAGTCGAAAGTTACAGCCTAAAAAAATCTTTGCAACTTGAAAAAGGTGACAAAGTGGAACATCAGGTAATGCCTCACAGCAAGAAGGTTGCTAGTTTGAAACTCTTTGCCTTCAGGGCCTTTGCAGGGAGTTTGCATGCTTCCCCTGTGCATGCATGGGTTCTGTCTGGGCACTCTGGCTTCCTCTCACAGACCAAAAACATGGTCATTAGGTTAACTGGGTTAACCGTTGACTCCAAATTGCCCTTATATATGAGTAACATATCTGCTGCAGCTATCTTAAAAATGTCCTCTATTGTTTTAAGACACAGTTATTCGGCTCAGAACTTAAAACACTGATGGAAAAACCCAATTTGTAAGTGGAACAATCCCTCCATCCCGGCATTCAAAATGTCTTGTCACACGTGAGACCTTCATTGAGGACAATCAAGGTGATAATTACTATGAAGTCACTTGGGTGCAGCTTGATGAGCGAGTTCCCTGGAATGTGTGTGGCAGGGTGGGGTGAGGCGTGTGTGGAATGTCAGTTCTTCAACATAAGATAAGATAAGATATTCCTTTATTAGTCCCACAGGGGGAAATTCCAAAATATACAGCAGCTGCAGGATACAAGAGAAGTAATGAAAGATAAGGTAATTACAGATCAAATACAGTAATGCAAAAATAGAAAAAAAAATTTTTTAAAAATGTAAAAAAAAAAGTATATACTATAAAGTCAGTGGCATATTTACAGTCGTGATGTACATGTTTGTTGTTTGACAGATGGTTATGTACATGTTGATATTTTACAGGATGAGATATGTGATATTATAATATAAATATGGTGGCTATGTACATGTCTGGTATTTTGCAGTGAAACATTATCACATATAAATATAAATGTGGTTTATTGCACACTGGAGAGGTTTTTGTTATAAAGTCTGACAGCTGCCCTGGAAGGAAGGACCTGCGATACCTCTCCGTCACACACTTCGGGTGGAGCATCCTGTCACTCACGGAGCTCCTTAGTGCAGTGAGTGTGTGTTGGAGGGGGTGGGAGTCTTTGTCCATCATGGAGGACAGCTTGGATACCAGCTTGGCTAAAAAAAGAACTCCAATCAACCAGAGAATCAACACTTTTGATTTCCTTCTTACTAACTAGACTGCACCAATGTGAACAAACAGCAGGGTAAAAGGGGTTAAGCATTGCTTCTGGGTGGACTAAATCAATAAACATAACTCCATAAATATAGCTTTGTGTTGGTTGTTTGTGTTTGTTTGTAACCATGAAATTGAAAATGGGTTTCTTTGTTCAATGGAAATGTCTTGTCACACATGTGAGAGTTTCACTTTTTTTTTGTATTTCCAGCACTGAACAAAGGGCAGTCTTTTACAGCAGCTAATTCTACAGAGTTTTTTCCCTTTTTATTCTGTTCTGTTTTCTTTTTTCTCTTTGTCGTTTTGTGAGTGTGTGAAACTTCGGTGCACCTGAGACAAAGCACAGTTCATCTGGTGCTACTTTAAACACTTTTTCTACAACTTCTGCAACTTCTCCTCATGTCTGTGGGTCCGTGAACAGCAATGGCTCCCATTGTATACAGTAGGGACCAACTGTTGGCCCTATGTAACACAGCTGTGCGACCTGAGGAGCGACCTGTTATCCCTCGAGAGCTACAGAGGAGGATGCGGGGATGCCGTGCTGGAACTAGATGCTTTGAAAGTAGGACAGCTTATCAACTGACTCTCCTGTCCATCATCATGGGGAATGTAATGTAAGATCTCTCTCCAATAAGATGGACGAGCTGGCGGTGTTGACCCTGTATCATCAGGAGTTCAGGCAGTGCAGCATGCTGCTGTTTACGGAGACATGGCTGATCACGCTGCACACAGACGCGCCTATAAAGCTGGATGGATTCAGAGAGAGAGGAGCAGTAAGAGGAAAGGAGGAGGGCTGGCAGTGTTTGTGAACGATAGATGGTGTAACTCCAGGCACATCACTATCAAAGTGCAGCACTGCTGCCCGGACATTGAGCTGCTCTCTGTTAGTTTGAGGCTGTACTATCTGCCATGCGAATTCTCTCACACCATTGTGGTGGCTGTGTATATCTCTCCCTCCATCCAAGTTGGAACAGTTCTCTCTGAAAAATGTTTGCTGTGGATACTGTTGTTGTATCTCATCCTTCAGACAAGTCTGCTGACCCTCTTGACTTGGACCTCTTTGACTTTGGGGACTCGCCTGCCCCAGAGGGATGGAAAAGGAGACCTTGTCAGGAACTAGCTGCAAGGCGAGATGTTTTCTCACTCCATGAATGGGATGTTGGTTTGGCTGCTGGAGTGGAACACTACATCTGATTGAATCAATCCACCCCTTCAGGGAGAGATCCCATTGACTAGTTCCTGCTGACATCGATGACATGAGATGACACATACAGTAGCTGATTACTGCTGGTATTGTGAAGGAATCACAGTCTCCTTGTGCATCACCTATAGTGGTGGTTCGTAAGAAGAATGGCTCAGTCAGAATGTGCATTGACAATCATCTGCTCAATAGTTGGATGATACCAGACCAATCGATGGTGCCTTTGGACTGCCTGATTGGCAGCAAGCGGTTTTCAGTATTAGATCTCCGTAGTGGATACAACCAGATTTCAATGAGTGAACAAGACAAAGAGAAGACAGCATTTATCTATCTGGTTGGGTTTTACCGATTTGAAAGGATGCCACAAGGTATTTCTGGTGCACCAGCTACTTTTCAACGACTTACGGCAAAAGGCAGTCAGTGATATGCATCTCCTTCAAGTAAAGTGGACGATATCATCATTTTTGGAAAAACACTGTTAGAGCATAAACACCACCTTCTAAATGTCCTTGACCACCTGCAAGGGGTTGGTCTTAAAGTGTCACTGGATAAGTGCCAATTTTGCCAGCCAAAGGTCAAATATGTAGGTCACATTGTGTCCGAAGCAGGAATTTCCACAGACCCAGAATAAGCGGAAGTGTTGAAACACTGGAAAGAGCCAACTGATCTCAAGAGGATTAGGTCATTTCTCAGGTTCTGTGGCTACTATCGCAGATTCACCGCCAATTACTCCCATATCATTCGACCACTCACTAAGCTCACCAAAGGGTATCCCCCTGCTCAGAAAGGGAGGAAAATTCCAGCCACAGATTCCACAAAGACCTATCTCAAAGCATCTGAACTATTTAGGGATAGATAGGAAGATCGTGTGAAGATGCTTTCAAGGAGGTCATCAACTACCTCGTAAATGCTCCTGTACTGACTTTTGATAACCCTGCTAAACCATACATTTTACATGTCAATGCTAGCACAAGTGGGCTAGGAGCAGTGTTAAATCAAGAACAACTAGAGGGCCTTAAGCCAGTGGCTTTTGCAAGTCAGAAGCTCAGCCAATCAGAACAGCAATACCCTGCACATCAGCTTTTGTTCTTAGCTTTAAAGTGGTCTACGGTTTACAAATTTTATAACTACTTGTATGGAGCTAAGTTTACAGTGAGGACTGATATTAACCCCCTTACTTACATACTCAAGACAGCTCATTTGAATGCTACAGGACATAGGTGGCTAGCAGCTTTGACTACCTATGACTTTACCATCCAGCATTGACCTGGCCATCAAAATGTGGATGCTGAATTTCTATCCCGGCAGTATGCCTGTGGAAGTCAAAATGATTGGCCAATCATTCCATCATCGGGCATCAAGGCTCTCCGTAAATGGGTGTATGACACAGAAAACTCAGGGACACCACCAAGACTAGTAGACCAGCTTGGTACTCCTCCAGAAGTTATTCCTGAGGTGTATGCATGCCCAGTAAGTCTCAATGGAAGCACTATTGATCAGCTTAGCCCACAAGAGCTTAAGATTGATCAAGAGTTAGATCCTGTCATTGGCCCAATAAAAGCTACCACTGAAGCTGGCAAAGTGCCAGTCCCAACAAAACATGACTCCCCTGATGTTGTCTTGGTCTGTCAAGAAGTTTCTAAGCTACAACTTAAAGATGGTTTGTTGTACAGGGTCAAACAAACAGTAACTGGTAAGGAGAGTGAACAACTAGTCTCACCTGAGAGGTTCAGAAACACAGTCCTGAGATCTCTACATAATGAATGTGGACACCTAGCAATAGAGAGAACTTAAGAGCTTCTAAAAGGTAGGTTCTATTGGCTGCATATGGCTAATGAGATTGAATAGTACATCAAAACATGTGGAAGATGCATTTCCAGGAAACAACTTCTCCAACATTCAGCCACACTAAATCAGATCACCTGCAGATAGAACCAGATTGCAAAGGCATAGCCAATGTGCTGGTCATTACAGACCATTTCACAAGGTATGCACAGGCTTTCTCTAAAAGAGATCAAAAAGCCATCAGTGCAGCCAAAAGGGAAAGTACTTTGTCAATTATGGTCTCCCTGCACAGATCCATTCGGATCAGGGAAGAGACTTTGAGAGTAAAGTCATTAAACAGTTCCTCTTTACTCTGGGAATCCAAAAGTCGCACACCTGTCCTTATCATCCCCAGAGTGACGCACAACCAGAGCGATTCAACAGAACCTTCTTGTCAATGTTGGGTACCTTGCAGGATGAAGAAAAAGCACCAATGGAGTCAGCACATTAGTCAATTGGTACATGTATACAACTGTACTAAGAATGATGCCACAGGATACTCTATATTTTTTGATGCACTACTACCTGTAGACATTTGCTTCAATACCCATCTAGATGGAGAGCATGAACATGACCATCTCCAGTATGTCGAATATCTAAAGAAAGCGTGCAAGCTGGCAACTGAGGCAGCTGACAAAAATCATTTGAGGAACAAGTCTCACTATGATCGATATGTCCAAGATCAACCATTGGCAGAAGGAGATAGGAGTTGAGGAACCGTGGCCTTATCAGAAAACACAAACTTCAAGACACATGGAGATCCACCCCATGGGCTCTATTTTCGTAGATCAGGCGCAGGCGCGGCGCACCTGCCCTGCACTGCGCCTGCGCTGCACCAATGGGGTGTGTCCAGGGCGTTTTGCAATTTCAGTGCACAGTGCAGTCCTGCGCAGTGAAGCTCACCCACGCCTCCGTCCCTCCCACCGGCGCAAGTGGGAAAGAGGGAGAAGAGAAGGCGTGAGTGTGTTTAACACAGCCGAGTGTAATCTTCACTAATCAAATGAATGCCTCTCCTTGCCTTTAAATGCGCTGCGGGCAAGGCGCAGTGCCAATTTCACCTCATCATAGACAAAGACAGCAGCAGCAGCAGGTCCAGGCGGCCAAACTTCTCCCAGGAGGAAACTGATGTGCTGGTCCGGGAGGTCCAAGCTCGCAGTACCAGAATATATGGTAATGCAAACATACCTCCACCGGCTGATGATGCAAAAACAGCCTGCCTTAAAAATATTGTCAATCAAATTTGCCCAGATATTCTGAGAACCGCTGCCCAATGTAAAAAACGATTCAATGATGTAAGGAGAAGGGCCAAAAGAAAGCTGTCAGATCAAAGAAGGCACATGGTGGCCACGGGGGGCGGCCCCTCTACCAGCCTCACAATGAGCTCAGCGGAGGACATCGCAGAGTTTCCCATTATGACAAACGTCTCTGATCTGACATCAGTTGAGACAGGACAGTTACTATAGATACAAATGTATGTGCTGGTTCAAACGGTTACATTAAATAGTGGTTGCTGTGATTGTTTATTGCATTGAGATGTGCCTGACACTCTGGATACCTGCCTGTGAGGTTTTGGTGACGTGTGCGCACTGTGTGCCTGTCAGCCAAATTACCACTGTACCGGGTGCACTTTGCCTGGGCCGAGAATAGACCAGGTTGGAGCTGGCGAGCTTTCAGCGCACCTTCTGCGCAGTGTTTTGACATGAAATTGTCACTGCACCAAGCTGAATCTATCAACACCTCCCCCTGGTGTGCCGCTACACCCATCTCGATGCACAGTGGTGCGCCAGACAAAATTACCACTGCGCGGGGTGCACCACACTCCACCACCCTGCGCCACCCTGCGTTGCGCCAGGAAATTAGAGCCCCATATGTCATCGTCAAACAGTTGCCCAACTTACCTGTCTATGAAGTTAAAACAGAAAGTGGTTCCGGAGGTGTCAAAACCCTTCAAACAGACCATCTTTTGCTGATAGGTTACCCTAGTAAGTATGCCAGACACCTTGGCTAAGATAGAAAAAACTGCAGAAGCACCTGTCACAAGGTCGCAACATATCAAGGAGCATCAGAGTCACAAACAACATGAGCTTGCAAATGTTGGCTCTTCTGATTAAGAAGGGATTCTTTGTTGTCAATTCTTGGACATAGATGAAGTGGAAAGACATCTCTTGTCTTTGTACCAGCAATAAGGGCAGATCCCTGAAGTCCCAGAGAAGAACCAAGACTTGACAGAGAGAGAACAAAGTGATTCAGAGTTACAAGAAAGACTGTCATCTGATGATCAAGAACCTGAAAACACAGAAAAGGACACTGAGGCAGAGGCAAAACATGAACTAAGCTCATCTAGTAAAAGAATGCTAGAAGTAAGGGCAATCTAGCTAGATCTTTGGACTGACGTATGGAATTTAACTTTATTAGTGTTGGCAAAGTATGCAGCAGCTCTCTGAATGAGCTGCAACTGTCTGATGGATTTTTAAGTCAGTTTTCTGAACGCAAAAGCAAAACAGTGTTGAGCAAAAGAGAATTAAGGCCACAGACAAAAAGGTTACCCAAGAGACTAAATTTTTTTAGTCTGTAAAAAAGTACAAATCTGGGGGTTAAAATTAGAATTCAGAGCAAAAAAAACTGAATTCTGGAAATCAGAAATTCTTAAAAGTCAGAATTTAGAGAAAAGTAATATATTATAAGAACAAAACTGAATCAAGAACCAAGATAGGACTTTGGAGATTTAAATATTGATCATTTTCCCCCAGAATTCTGACTTTAAAATTCTGACCTTAAAATATGCCTTTAATTTCTGGGGCTTGACCTTTTCACAGACTTTAAAAACAAAGTTTAATCTATTTTTTTGTAGTGGCTCCTCTCCTCTCCCATTGTGTTGAAAATGTTCAGTTTATGTTTCTGTTTAAAAACAAAACAAAACAAAACAAAAAGTTGCGGTCAGTAATTCAAATGGGCAAGTAAAGGGTTTATTTTAAAATCTGTAGTGAAATACATCAACTAAAAGTACTTCATTGAAAACAGAAAGACCAAAACACAAAGAAAATGGAAGAAAAGATCAGAAATCAGAACAAATAGGAATCCCAAGGTTCCTTGACAGTTTTGCAGTGAAAAGGGGCGACTGGAAGTTTGTCTTTGAGGTGGATCCAGTGTTTGGACATACTTTTTGCATTTGTCTTAACATAAGATGACGGTAACAAATGTTTTGTTGGATTAAAAACCAAAAAGCTTTCTTCTTTCCTCAAGCTTCTCCTCAAGACGCTGTATTGACATGGGGTCCACATTGGGGTCAAACTTGCTGGCAAACCAGTGGCCATCGAGGTGGGATCTAGGTATCTCCCAAGGTACACCAGGTATTCACACAATTGTGGCCCAAAAGTGTTCATCTGGGGAATATATGTCCTCTGACCAGGCAAGGAAGTCCTTCACCAAAACTGAGGAGCTCATGCAATCAATGAATTCACGTGACAAGATGAAGTAAGAACTGCCTGCAAACACCTCAACAGGTGCGGACATTAATTGTTCAGTCATTTCTGGGATGTTCTTTGACACATCATGGTGATAGTTAAACCTCTACCTCTCCATGTGCACATTGAACTGGTCAGTTTTCTGTAAAGACTTAGTCGCTCAGCTATGACTATAAATTTGGACTGAATAACATTGGGGAAAATTATACGGCAATATAGACATTTCAATTTCCAAGTTAGCTTTTCATTTTAATGATATCCAAGTTATAGATGGCAGCAAAGTTGACATTATTTTGTGAAAAGTTTGAATGGCTGGAGGAGGAGATCAAATTGTAGTTCTGTAGTTGTACTTTTTCTTGACCAACAGAGGGATGTTCAGACCCCAAAAGGACAGAAAATCAAGACTGTGCATTATTTTCAGTCTTAGTAATGTGTTTATTGGATGCATCCTGCAAGGGCTAAAAAAAAAAGAAACAGTGAGATGAATGACTCAAAAACAAACACAAAACAAACAAAAGACAACCTGTTTTGTGATTTCTGATCAAACCTCTTTGACAAAAACTTTGCTTAAAGGAATGGTTTGGGATTTTTGGAGTGGGGTTGTATGATGTACTCGGCATCAGCCTGGACATTTGCCTTAGTGATAGACATCATCACTGTGACTATGCAAACAGCACGGAAGCTAGGTCTATATGTTACATGGCTTAGAGTAAACCTAAATTTTAAAAGACCGTTAGCACATAAGTGCAGATAAAACAATTTAAGAATAGCTCAAATTGTTATAAAAATAATTTAAAGAAGTTTAAAAATGGTGCACGATACTGACAACGCCACCTAGAGTTTTCCTACAGATCTAGGACTCTTAAAAGGCTGCAGGTTCTTAAAACCAGGAGTGAGCAGAGTTAAAAAAAAAAAAACAGGCCAAGAGTGAATTACAAGGGTTTATTACGATAAAAGCAGTTCTTTACACAACAAAATAGAAATAGCACAACAAAATAGAAATAGCACAGTCTTAAACAAGTCTCTTATAGTCCATGCAGTACCCCTCGGTGAGTCTGCGGCCCTCATGTCAGCTGGTGTAGTCACTCTGCCAGGTGGAATGCCAGTGGCCTCGCATCCTCAGAGGCCAACTTCCTGCTTCATAGAGGTTCCCGACCCTTCTCTCCGAATAGCACTTCCTCCACCGCCCGATTGTCCTGGGGGATGGACAAACCACAACCAGTACCTTGAAAAACACTCAAATTACACTCTTTGCCTGGCCCCGCAGCCGGCCCTCCAGTGCCTGCCGCAACAAAATTAAAAGATACTCACGGTCTTCCTGGGTGGTAGCCAAACTACCGACCCAGTCTGGAGTATTCTCGCCAAATAAGTACAGGCTGCTGCGCTTCAGGCTCTTATGCCTCCATGGTCCAAGACGTGCGTTCCGTTGGGTTGGTTTGGGTCACTGTTGGCTGCGCCTGGCCGTTGCGTCTCTCGTGTAGCCGTGCCCTCCCTGTTCTGCCAAGTGCTGCTGATTTCATCTCTCCTTCCTGCGTGCTACACACTGGCTGCTCATCTGCTGATTGCTGCTCAGGGCTTGGTCAGTGTCTGTGGCATTCAGGGGCAATCAGAAAAAACAAGACTCCATGCAAAAGTAAAAGCACTACACACTAAAAACACAAGCCAGTTAAACTTCTACTTAAAACCAAAACACTGCAACTTAAGAACAATAATTTAAAACATGCATGAAACCCCCCTTCAACACTGACCCCGTCACATATACAATACTGTATATTGTGCCACAGACTCTGTGTATTTTAAAGAATATTAGACTTGCTAGGAAGATAAGCCAACATTCTCCCACCAACAGCACCAATCAGCTTGCTTCATAAGGGGAAACAACCACAAGCAAACTGGACAAGTTGGTGGGGTTTTATTGCTGTGAATGTGGCCCATTTACTTTGACCACTTGGGAATACTTGTATGCACTGGAGCACTCACAGAAAATTCTTCTACCCATGGAGAGTCAAAAGGTCTCAATTAAAACGGAGTAAACTGCTATAGGAACTGGAGAAACCCATGTTACCTGTTGATCAGGTGATAAAATAGTAAGCTCATGTCGTCAAACTGGATGAAATAGGAACGTGACTGTAAGAAAGATTTTTCAGGATCATCGGGTTCTTGCAGCTTTCATCCCTTCCTACCCAATCTGCAACTCTCATCACGCAAAGCTTCCCTACTATGATGAACATTTAGGCCCCATTTACATGACAATGTTGTCATCAGAAACGGAAAGGTTTTTCCTTTGCATTTTCAAAAGCTCTCCACATTTACATTTACACGGAGATGGTGTGAAAACGAAACACACTCACATGTAGAAAGACTGAAAACTCTGTAGCACGCGTGCCAAACCAGTAATTGGTGATGTAGGTCAGTCGTGAAACAGTGGTGTTACAACAGCCTGTCTAGACCTGAACACCCATCTGTATACAAAGTCCCGTGTATTCCTGCTTCAGCAGACAGAGGGGTGTGTAACATATCTTAGGGACATTCCTCAAATATCAATGTTTAAGTGTCCCCTTGTTCGGGGTCTTTCTCCATTCTGATCCCTGGTATGTTGTTTGACCTTTTCTTTGCCGAGAAAATAGAAAGCCTTGTCAGCAGGCAGAAGGCGCTATTTTATTCTTCCCCAGAAGCAGGAAAAACTCCCACAACAGTGGCGCAATGTGATAGTGATAGTGGTAGTGTGATTATTTATTTAGAACATAGGTTAAAATTTGAGAAACATGAAAATGCGAAAACAAAACTTAACTCAGAGAGAGGGTATAAATAGATGGAACATGCATGACTGTTGGGAGAAGCATCTCACACTGCCTGCAAGCACATTGTTTGTATTTTAAGCATGCCCTTACCTGAAAAAGGTCGTTTTTTACCAAACTGTTGCACGTGGGCACTATTCATTTGATTTAGGGAGTTTCCTTTGTTTTATTTAATTAACTATTATTTCATTTCATTTTATATAATAATTTGATTTAAAAACAAGTTTTATTTTTATTTATTTTCAAAACCCTTTATAAAAACATATTTATGTTCATTTATTTGTTTCATTTTCAGAAAAAAACATATCAACATAAAAAAAAAAAATCTAAAAAATAAACATAAAAGGAATTGACTGAAATCATATACATTAGGCGACAGCGTTGCCCCCTATAGCGGAGCATTCTGACGCCAAACATCTTGGGAGAGGGGGAACGGGTGGCATAGGGCAATGGACCATGAATTTTCTGCCTCCACTTGTGGAAGGCAGTTCCCAAATCCCTATCCTAACCCTTAACCTGTCCCCATCACTGGGGGGCAGATTCGAATCGTCAAACCTAACCTTAATGTTTCAACACATACTCCTCTAATTCTAAACCCTAAACTACGATGAATCACAAAAATCAAAAACATGAAAATAAAATAAAAATCCCAATTTACATTTACAATTAAATTAAAAAAAAAAAATAGAAAATGCAAACACATCAAACTCTGGGGCTGATTTTCATTTGGACTCTGAACAACAAGCATACAAATAGGGATGGGAAGTCCAGCTCTTTTCAGAGTGCCTGCTGTTTCAGCTCCCAAGTGGCTCTTTATTTATATATTTATTTTTGCTTTAATTTAAAACGAATAATTCTGTAAAATTATGTGCAAAATGAATTAATATTGTAAAAGAACATGCATTACATCAAATTTTTATAATATTAATGTGCCTTTCTGCATAAACTCTATAAGTTGCTGCAAAAAAAAATTAATTATGAAAAGCAAAAACAAATTATTTACTTTGGCCTTTTTATTATTTTAAACTTCTTGCTTTTTTCTAATAATCAAATTTAAAGTGAAACAACAAAGAAACTTATAGTATCACACAACAAAAATAAACTAAATATGTAAAAGAAAAGAAAAAATCAGCATCAGGTAAGTTTTATGTTGTCTTGGAGCTGGCTCAGTATGAGGTGTTAATCTTGCAGACCCCACACTCTGCTGTTGTATGGTCGACATCATTAAACTGAGTCCTAATGTTACTCTCTTCCTGCTGTCACTCTTTCTCTGAGGTTCTTTGGTGTCACCATCGCGTGGCTGTCCTCCTTCTCAGCCCTGCCCCCTCCTCCTGTACCTGTGCTGTGAGTATAACTCCTCCCCCTCCTGCTCAGGTACAGGGCAGGAGGGGGAGGAGTTACACAGAGACGACACCACACAGACTGACCAATCACGTGCGTGTGAAGAGACAAAAAGAAAGCAGCTGCCAATCAGGAGCCAGCAGAAGAGACCGACACATCACAAGTTCACTTCCATTGGATTTGAACGGTGCCCTTGTAACTACATGTGAATGCATTTATTTCACTGAGGAGTGACCAGTAGGTGGCAGTATGTCATCAACATGTAAACGACAGAGAGGGAGAGAGCAGGAAGGAGATGCAAATGTTGGATAAAGAAGTTAGTCCCACTGGCAGGAAGTCCCAAACAATGTGTTTTTATTTGGTCAGAGTAAGAACATCTCAGTTCTGCTGACATTCATTTGCTTTTTGATTGAATTGAATTTTAAGAAAATGACAAAAAGAAAAAGGAAATAAAATTCTAGCTCAGCTGTAGGAATGCTTCAAGAGGGCCTGGGTCCACAGCAGGTCTGCACTCTCAGCCTCAGGGGCCGATCACACAGGGGAAGCGTCACTGAAAAAGCATCACCAGTAAAACTGTTGATTTCATCTGTAACAGCTCGACTGACAGGTAGAACGTGGTCTTCCAAAGTGCCTAGAAGTCATTAATGTTTCAACTTTTCTACTAAACACTTGAGTCACAGCACTTGTTAATGTCTCTGATGGTCAAATCAGACAGATTGAAACCAGGAAGAAGACCAGGACAGAGATGTGGATGATCACTGATGACTGATGAGTGAGAAGAGTCTCAGAGAAGGGAGAGGATTTGAAATGGTTTATCTTTGTGATAGAAAGTTCTTTGTTTTAGCTGATGACCACACTGTGAGGTTACCAGTGGGGTACCACAGGGATCAATTTTAGGACCATTACTGTTTAATCTGTACGTTACCCCCACATGATGGCTCCAGGGGACATGGCATCTCTTCACACAGTTACGCAGATGACACTCAGCTCTATGTGTCCATGTCTCCTCATGGCAACAGCTGGTCAGACTCTTGCAGCTCGACCAGGACAAGACAGAGGTTTTAATAATCACTTCAAACTCCCCAAACTCCACAAACCAGAACATAGCCCTCGCCAAGAAGCACCAAATTTGGGGTGGTCTTTGGTGCTGATTTTAACTTTAAAGGTCATGTTCAGGGTGTCACTAAAACAACTTTTTATCACTTTAAGAACACGTAAAGTCTGGGCAGTCTCTCTCTCTCTGAGCATGACTGATGCTTTTCTGACAAGCAGGCTGGACTGCTGTAACGCTCTCCTCTCTGGTCCACCTAAAAGCAGAGCAGAAGAGCCCACATCACAGTGTTTTAAAGTCTCTACCCTCGCCTGTTAGTTATTTCATTGATTTTTAAATTATTGTATCACTTCATAAAGCTCTTTGGCCTGGCTCCAGACCACCTCTAAGATGGATTTAGTTCATGAACCAGAACGCCCCCCTCAGGTCCTCTGACCCACGATGGATGGTGCACCTCTTTGGGATCACGCCCTCAGTCCCAGAGCACCTTTCCCTGAACTTTATGCTTTTGGGTCAAGAGATGTGTCTTCTATTTCACTACTCTTTGCAAGGCTATAAAAATATCACTGCATGTGCTTCCTGTTATCCTTTTATTGGGAAAACATCAAAACAACATCATGATATCATGTCCAATTCCTGTCTCAAAAAGGTTATCAAAAAGTTGGCTCCATAAGCTTGAAAAGGCTGAAAAAAGTAGATCTAATGTAAAAATTGTCTTTCCCAAAAAGTGTGGTTCTTCAGAAAAAAGCAGAGACAGGCAGATTGTAGTGCAATAAAGTTTATTAAAGATTAAGCAAAGTGAAAACAGTAACTAACAGATAAGTTTGGCTGTTAACAGTCAGGACTGACTCGCTCTCCAAAATGCTCTGCCTTATAAACATGAAATGCTGAAGCTTCTCCCTGTTTCTGGAAAGTTCCATCTCCTTTTTAAAAACTCACTTCAGACAGCTTCTAGATTTAAAGACGTCATTTCTTCTTATTTGCTGTGTTTTCATTATTCTAATGGTGTCTATTTATACTCATCATTCTCTATATAGGTACACATGTTGACAAAATTGTTGGTACCCTTCTGTTAAAGAAAGAAAAACCCACAATGGTCACTGAAATAACTTGAAACTGACAAAAATAATAATGAATAAAAATTTACTGAAAATTGACTAATAAAATCAGACATTGCTTTAAAACTGTGGTTCAACAGGATCATTTGAAAAAACAAAACAATAAAACTGGCCTCGACAAAAATTATGGTATCCCTAGAAAAGACTGAAAATGATTTGATCACAGGGACATGTTAAACTAAGGTGTGTCCTGTAATTAGCATCACAGGTGTATTCAAACTTGTAATCAGTCAGTCTGCCTGCCCTGGACGTGGCTGCAAGAGGAAAATAGACGACAAATTGAAGAGACTGATAATATGAATGGTAACCAAAGAGCCCAGAACAACTTCCAAAGAGATTAGAGGTGAACTCCAAGGTCAAGGGTACATCAGTATCAGATCACAACAGCCGTCGCTGTTTGAGCCAGAGTGGACTTAATGGAAGACGACCAAGGAGGACACCACTGTTGAAGGCAAATCATACAAAGCGAGACTGGAATTTACCAAAATGCATATTGACAAGCCACAAAGCTTCTGGGAGAATGTCCTTTGGACAGATGAGAGAAAACTGGAGCTTTTTTGGCAGGTCACATCAGCTCTATGTTCACAGACACAAAAATGAAGCATACAAAGAAAAGAGCACTGTACCTACTGTGAAACATGGAGGAGGCTCAGTTATGTTCTGGGGCTGCTTTGCTGCATCTGGCACAGGGTGTCTTGAATCTGTACAGGGTACAATGAAATCTCAAGACTATCAAGGCATTCTGGAGCCAAATGTGCTGCCCAGTGTCAGAAAGCTTGGTCTCAGTCACAGGTCATGGGTCCTCCAACAGGATAATGACCCAAAACACACAGCTAAAAACACCCAAGAATGGCTCAGAACAAAACATTGGACTATTCTGAAGTGTCCTTCTATGAGCCCTGATCTAAATCCTATTGAACATTTGTGGAAGGAGCTGAAACATGCAGTCTGGAGAAGACACCCTTCAAACCTGAGACAGCTGGAGCAGTTTGCTCATGAGGAGTGGGCCAAAATACCTGTGGACAGGTGCAGAAGTCTCACTGAGAGTTACAGAAATCACCTGATTGCAGTGATTGCTTCAAAAGGTTGTGCAACAAAATATTAAGTTAAGGGTACCATCATTTTTGTCCAGGCCAGTTTCATTAGTTTTTGAAAATGATTCTGTTGAACCACATTTTTAAAGCAAATGTCTGATTTTATTAGTTAATTTTCAGTAAATTTTTATTTATTATTACTTTTGTCAGTTTCAAGTTATTTCAGAGACCATTGTGGGTTTTTCTTTCTTTAGTAGAAGGGTACCAACAATTTTGTCCACATGTGTATGCATACATGCAGCAAAATGACTTTTCTTCATCACTTCCAAATATGTCCGACACTTCGTGTCATGACCTCATGCTTTTCCAAACATGTCCAACACTTCCTGTCAAGACCTTATGCTTTCTATGGAAAGCCTAGGGATAATCGTTGTCCTCAAATGTTGTCCGATAGTAACCCCAATAAATCATGTCAGTCCTCGGAGCTTTAGCCCATTACACCATTATTTCTGCCAGTGACTGGTGTTTTTTTTTTTTTTTAAATAATAACTTTTATGACTCTTAGTGATGCAAAGAATATATTTGATGTGATTATCATGATTTTTTTGTGAGGTTTTATAAAGCTTTAAGTGCTGCTCCAACCCCTCCCCTCCCCCACCAGACCTTTATGAGACTCTATTCAGTGTGTGTGGTTATTAAAAACAGTGATTATTAAAAACAGTGATAAGTAAATTGCTTACATTCAGTATGTGATTGACACTGACTAAAACATGATCAATACATATTTATACACCACACCCACCCACTGATGGCAGCTAAAGACCAGGAGCACAAAAATCCGTGGCTGTGGACACAGGCCCAGAAAGAGCAGATTATGAGCATGGACTGAATCAAAGGATGTGAAGAGACCCCTAACCCCCCAATGTACTACTGATTTATAAGCCACCACACCATCTTTAACAGGCTTACCTGGAGGTTGCATACATGCAAGCTCCAGGTAGGGTCCACTTAGATGCTAAGATGCCCCCCTCCCTCAGTGCAGGTCTGGGAAGGGTTTAGGGTAGTCAAACAGCATGTAGTCCATACGGAAGAGGTCATAGATTCCCTGCCTCTCAGCTGCATTCAGCTGAGAGAAGTATTTTCTCATGACGGTGTCGCCTGTCCTCACGTCCTGAGGCCCGTATCCATACTTAGCCTCGGGCAAGCTGACGTTCTGCGGGGCTCCAATGCTCCACAGCAGGAACTCGGATTCATTGTTCATGTTCTCTGCTTTGCCGACAAAGTTGTACTTAAACAAGCAGGGGTGGCACATCCTGTTCACCGGCCTCCAGTGCATGTCTAACTCTGAAGTATGTTGCTCATCCAGCAGGAAACGCACGAACTCCCTGAAGGTGACATCACTGCCAGTTTTCAGGGCCTCTTCTGTGGCATTGGGGCGGTACTTGGCAATGATGCGCCGCCCTACACCTTGGCGGTAGTACTTATTTTCATCCTCAAACTTGTTCCGAAACCCTGACACCAGCCGCTCAAAGGGTTCTCTGGCAAACATCACCAAGGTGTAGTTGTTTAACAACTGCTCGACTTCTTCAGGGCTGTTGTTTTTCAGTTCCCCCAGACCATGATTTCCGTGTATTGCCCAGGGATTAAGATCCTTTAGTGAGTTGACTTTTCCTGACAGGACTGTCAGCAACATCTTCCAGTTAGTGCAGCCAACTTTAGGCACCCAGCAGAACAGCAGCCTGGTCCGGTCCTCCACCATAATGAAGGAGAGATGCTTCTTTGACATGGTTATCTGCTTAAGGTCTTGATAGAACTGGGAGCAGACTTTAGCCAGATTATTAAGCCTCATTTTCTGCACCTCCATCTGCTGCTGCATCTTCTTCCAGCCAGCAGGAGCCCTGATATCTGCTGCAGCATCTTTCAGAGGTTCACGGGTGGGTGAGTTGGAGAGGCCGATGGAGGCCAAGGGGAGAGAGATGATGTCAGCAGAGACATGCCTCTACAGAGACAGAAAGAAAGGCTTTAGGATCTTTGACCTTTTTAAGACTCCTGTGTAAGATCTGTGATGAAATACAAAACATCAAGCACAAACAAGGAAATAATAATTAAAGACAGAGTGACATCAACTGTGTGGAAACTGAAGGGGGCTTAGCACGCCAACCTGAGGCTTCTGCCATGTTGAAAATGTCCCGAACTAACTTATGATCAACCTTAAAATAGGAAAAGAGGTGAAGCAGAGATGGGACTTGGGGTGATCTTAACCAAACAAGTTGGGGTTGATGAATTTTCCCCGAATACTAATGTTTTATGGATGGAGTCCCATCATTTGTCAATCTAAGTTTTTGAATTGTCTAAGTGAAGCCATGATTTCCCACTTAGGTCTCTTCCAGGGGAGGTTTCCAGGCCACAGTGGAGAGATTCAGATCAAGGGGTAGAAATCAATACCACAGAGAGAAGGTGAGGAGCTGAGAGCTGCTCCTTCACATCTGAAGGAGCCGGTGGAGGTGGTTCAGGCATCAGATCAGGATGCCCCCCCGAGGAGGTTTTCAAGTCAAACCCTGAAAGGAAGTAACCATATCTAAAATATACGTTCATATATGTCCATGGAAAGGTTTGGTTAAAGCAGCTCATTGTGGATGGCTGGAACTGAGGAGGAGGTCAGCTGATTGGCTGGCAGCTGGTGCTTGAGGAAAATCCTGTTCATCCCTAACAATGTGTAACTCATGTCATTCATGTCCTTCAGAAACCTCAGATGACCAATAAAAGTACATCCTCTGAACACTGACTCTTTCCACGCCACTGATGAGCTTTTTTATCTTTAAGGACAAAACACTACAATGCCACTGATGAGTTTTTCTTTCGTTAAGACAAAAACATTTCAACACCACTGATGAGTATTTTCATCTTTAAGGACAAAATGCTTCAACGCCACTGAAGAGCTTTTCCGTCTTTAACCCTTCGATGTGCAACATAAGTACCCCTCTTCTAATGCACAACATGGGTCAGAAATGACCCGCATTCAATTCTATGGCTATTTAATGCTGGCTAAGCTTATCTTTGCTCTATCTTTTTCAATCAATTAATTTTAAGATTAATCATTATAGGTATTCTTTAAGTATCCTGTTTTTGATTACCACATATCCTTATTTTCATTTTTCACTTTCTATTCTATGAAGAGAACCAGTTTTTGTATTACGATGTCAAGTTTCTACACATGGGTCAAAAATGACCTATGTGTAATTTATAATTTAAATCTTGTAATAATAATTTGTTTTCAAGTCATTTCTTTAAGCAGTTTTGTCACACATACACAGATAACAGGAAACGAATGCCATGGCTACTGAACTGAACTGTACTGTACTTTTGTTTGATAACTAAAATCTGCTGAATTGTGTTCTGACTGTATTCAACACAATAATGAACACAATAATATTGAAAGCCGTTTGGGCATGAAATTTATATCATTGATATCAGCCGTAGTTAAGCTCCACTATTTCTTTAATTTAAGTACCTGTACTCAATTTATGTCAACTACTGTGCTAGCAGACTTTACTAGTGAAGCAAAATGTGTCACTTATACCACTAGTGAAAAAAAACGTGTCACTATTAGTACTAGTGAAGCAAAAGTGTCACAATTACTACTCGTAAAATTGGAGTAAAGTAGTAGTAGTAAAGGTTTTTGGCCCACTAGTGCACGAGTATACCTCACTGGTAAAGCAAAACTGTCTACTAGTAAACAATTTTGTGTTAGTAGTACTACTAGTAAAGCTTTGAGTTTTGCTGTGGAAATTTTACTCTGATGCATGCTTATACTTCACAATTGAGTTACAATTCACATTTCTGTCTCACCACAAACATATGAGCTCCTGTCTCACATAAAGACCTTCACTTCACTTCATCAGTATTTGAATGGTTTAAGTTATTTTATGACATTTTCTTTACAGGAGCAGAGTCTCACACATAGATGAGATTAATAACATACACATAGATTAGCTGAGTGGCACACAGATGTCCTTGTCCTTGGTTCACACACATAGTTCCAACCGAGATATCAGCTGTTTGTGTCTAATAATTTAGAGACGGCACCAGGACAATGTCTGTCACATACACACACGTACCTCTACACACACACACTTCCACATTCATAAACACACATACCAAACACACATATCCTTGAGTTGCTGCTTTAAATGTGTGCACTTCTTCCTATGTCTTCAGACTTTCTCTGCAGATGATGGACTGCCCATCTCTGTTCCTTTGAATGTCTCTGACTTGCAAGTCTGTATTTTCCCTTTTGTAATAAAAAGTCACAAAAGCAGCATTTGGTTCAAGATCCTTCATTTTTCATCTTTTTTCATTCTTATGGGACAATACACAAATTTGCCACTACAGTTTTTACTTGTAACACTTTTTAAGTAGTATTACTATTCGTTGTAATGTTTTCAAAAGCCAATGGGAAGTCTGAATTTGCTTTTCCCCATCCCCTTATTAGCATATAAGGTCTACTAGTGGTACTAGTGAACATTTTAAGTTTACTAGTAGTACTAGCAGACCCAAAACAGTCTACTAGTAGTCATTTTTCAATCTATTAGTCGTACTTGTGACATTTCTTGCTCCATTAGTAAAGTCTGCTCGCCCATTAGTTGACCAAATTGAGTACATGTACTCCAAATTTCAGTAATAGTAGAGCTTAAGTACAGTTGGTATCATCAACATCAATTTTTTGCAAGCAGCCTAACAATCAACTTAGCTAAGTAGATAGCAAGCTAAAAAGGTTAGTAACTAAATAGGATCAGGTAACTATAATGGATTATGTCAACAGCTGGCTAGCTTGCTAACAGTACTACCTTTAACTCTCTAATAAGAAATGTTTTCTCTTTCTCAAGGTACCCTAAACCTTATTACAGTTGTCTTACAGAATTGTCACCTAATTTTTCTAAGGAAAGGTAGGAACAATCATAAAAAATAAATAAATAAAAAATACTTACATCTACTAGTAACCCACAAAGTACTTTTATGCATGTAGGTCATGCCTGACCCATGTGTGTAAACTTGATTAAGAAATACAAAAGGTGTGATTGTTCATAAAGTAAGGAAGGGAAAATAAAAATGATGATTTGTACATAACCGTAACAAGTAATTTAGTGCATACTTGTAATATTTACTGATAAAATACATTTATCTTAAAGATATATCACAGAAACACTCAGTCGTACATGAAAGAACACAGGAAATGGATATGGGTCATTTTTGACCCATGTTGCGCATGAGAGGAGTAGTGATGAAAAAGGTGTTTTACTCAAAAAGTAAGAAGGGGAAAAATAAAATAAGGACATAAAGTGATAAAAAAAAAACAAGTTAACTGTGGAATACCTGGAAGACTGAATGATGACATTAATTTATTGCAAAGATATAGACAATAAAAACTCAAATGGGTCACTTTGACCCATGTTGCGCATCAAAGGGTTAAGGACAAAACACTTCAACGCCACTGACGAGTTTTTCTGCCTTGAAGGGCGAAACACTTCAGCATCTCTGATGAGTTTTTCTGTTGTTGAGGACAAAACATTTCAATGCCACCGACAACTTTTACCGTCTATAAGGACAAAATGCTTCAATGCCACTGAGGAGTTTTTTTCATCTTTAACCCTTGGGTACTGTTTAAAAACACATCCTTTGCTCCTGTTTTGGCTGTTTTAAGCCACAACTTTAGCTGCTGTAAAAACATTACAGATATATATTTTTTTTTTCATTTTTTTTGCTCAATTCTCTTCATCAAGCTCAGCCCTGATCAAAAATAATTAGTATTCAAAAAAATTACAGATTTTAACCCTTTAAATGACAGTTTTATAGGAGGTGTCACTGATTTGGGAAAAAACACACAAAAAGACCGATTTTCAGTATAAAAAAAAGGATCAGAGGCTGGAGATTTTCTACATGCTATCACAGTCTTGGATATGACAAATTTGAGTAAAAACATTGGCTTTGGTGCACTATTATTTTTTATGAGGCATAACTATATGAGGCATAAATTTTACTTCCTTTGCTCCTGTTTTGGCTGTTTTAAGCCACAATTACAACTGCTGTAAAATAATAACAGATAGTATTTTTTTTTTCAATTCTCTTCATCAAGCTCATCCCTGATCAAAAATAACTACTATTGAAAAATTATAGATTTTAACCCTTTAAATGCCAGTTTCATAGGAGGTGTCACTGAATTAGGGAATAAACACACAAAATGACCAATTTTTTATATAAAGAAGGTTCAGAGGCTGAAGTTTTTTTTACATGCTATCACAGTCTTGGATATGTCAAAGATTAGTTAAAACATTGGCTTTGGTGCATTATTATTTTCCAGTATTAGTATTTTTTCTGATTTAAATTTTACTTCCTTTGATCCTGTTTTGGCTGTTTTAAGCCACAACTTCAGCTGCTGTAAGAACATAACAGATTTTTTTTTTCTTTTTTTTTTTGCTCAATTCTCTTCATCAAGCTCAGCCCAGATCAAAAATAATGAATACTTGAAAAAAACATTTACCTGTTTTTTTTTGTTTTTGTTTTTTTTTTTAGAGCAGCTAAGGTCGTGGCTTAAAACAGCCAAAACAGGACGAAAGGAACGTAACTCTGTCCACAACGTATTTTTGATGTTTTAAAATATTTAAAATCAAATTTTCAAAATTTATTTCGAATTAACTTTCCTCACCAAAAACGTCACTCTCGTAAATAGAGTGAAAATTATGGCCAATTATCACGTCTTGAGGGACAAAATGTTTCAACACCATTGACAAGTTTTTCTGTCTTTAAGGGCAAAACGTTTCAACACCACTGATGAGTTCTATCTTTGTTACAAACACTTCAACGCAACTGACGACTTTGATCATCTTTGGGGACAAAACATTTAAACACCACTGACGGGTTTCACATTCAATCAGTGCTTTTACTGCTTTATATTAGTTGGTCTGTACATGAAGATCATCAGATTATTCTCTGGTCCATGATGTCTACATGAAGATCAGCAGGTGATTCTCTGGTCCACGATGTCTACATGAAGATCATCAGATAACTCTCTAGTCCATGACGTCTACATGAGCAGCAGCTCTGAATAGGATTCAGTCTGTACCTGAGAAGTGTTTCCAGAGTGTGTAGTTGTGTATTTCTGTGTGTTGTCTGACTCACCTTTGTTGGAGACCACTGGTGGAGCAAACCTGCAGAGAAGCACCCAAGAAGAAGACGGAAGAGGTCCAGGGGTGGGTGGGGATAAGAAAGGGGAAGAGCCAAGGACATTTAGAGATCAGTTAAAGTTAAAG
This sequence comes from Cetoscarus ocellatus, assembly GCA_037902135.1. Classification (NCBI taxonomy): domain Eukaryota; kingdom Metazoa; phylum Chordata; class Actinopteri; order Labriformes; family Labridae; genus Cetoscarus; species Cetoscarus ocellatus. Next base: position 29,846 of record JBAMNC010000120.1, on the reverse strand, counting down.
ATCAGTTCAAGTTATATCTGATATCTGGTGTTCTCCTAAAATATCTATCCATTAAATATCAGCTGTTTAATTCTGACCATGAACAGGACGTAATCTTGTTCCAGAGCACACCTAAAATCCAACCCAAAGCCTCAAGATTAAACTTCAGCCAAGCCAAAGCCTCAAGGCTAAACTTAAACCAAGCCAAGGCCTCAAGGCTAACATTAAACCAAGCCAAAGCCTCAAGGCTAAACTTCAATCAAGCCAAAGCCTGAAGGCTAATGAGAGAGAAATATAAGAGCCAGTGTGGCTATCATGTGTCTAACATTATTATCAGACGTGCTGGAAGCACTTTGGCTTTCATACCAGGTCCATGAGTGGCTTCATCTCCCTGCTGTCTCAGCTCCACCTCTTCATCATTTCCCTGCTCTCTAAGTTTCACCTCTCCATCATCTCCCTGTTGTCTTAGCTCCACCTCTCCATCATCTCCCTGTTGTCTTAGCTCCACCTCTCCATCATCCCCCCTGCTGTTAGCTCCACCTTGCTATTCAAAGATTAATCAAGAACGTTAATTGACACCTGAAAACAAAGGAAACCTCGTGAAGCTTGTGTAAAATGTCACAATTCTTGATTTTACCTTTGTGTCATCTTTGACGAGGCCAATAACCAATCACTGACTAGGATTTTAGGGTGACACCTGGGTTGACCAATCGTATTTGATAGGTAACACCACTGACCGTTGAACAGCAGCAGCAGAAGTCCGACAGCCAGCAGGAAGAGGAACCACCTGAAAAAGCGGGAACGTCGCATTTCTGCAGACACACAGAGGAATATCCTGGAACCCTGATCCACGTCCCCACCAACAGTGAACCTGGGCAGGGTACAAGAAGAGCTTACAATCACAGCAAGCAGGATGCAGCTAACCTACATCATGGTGGTGTCATGATCCTGTTTTTTTGTTTTATTTAAGTTACCCATTTTGTGTTCATACTTTGTGTCTTATCTTGTACTTCCTGTTTTGTTTTGAAAATTCACGTCTTTCCTTGTTCCCTTAGGTTTTACTTCCTGTCTGGCGTTGTCACACCTGATCCTCGATTGTTCCTTCCCAGCTGTGTCTAATCACCCCCAATCACCTCATGTATTAAACCTGTCTTGTTGCCAGTTTGTTGCACTCTCTAGTCTTTGTCCCAGCACTCATTCTTGTCACATCTTGCCAATAAAACCTATTTTCTCTTTGATCTAGTCTTAAGCCTCATGTCTCGGATACCATTGCCTTTTACTGGTTGATATTCTGTGTATGGAAGCTGGCCTGTTTATCCGATAAACCAACTGTAATTGTCAAACCAGTAAAGAATCAAGCATTTGTGTCTTTTTTTGTGCCTTATTTCTGGATAGAATGAACTGGCCAAAGTGGACACAGCTGATTCGGATCTGGTTCGTCAAGCTCTCTGTGCACAGGGTCGGAAGCTCACTCAGAAGGAGGAGCAACTGGCGACCCTGTGCTCTGGCCTGAGGGACCTTGCTAAACGCCAAGACTCAATGATGACCACCGTTGGCTCACAGGTTTGTAGTCGTTTAGAACAACTCGATAATAGAATTCCCACAGCAGCCGCCACTGTGAGTGAACCACTTCTGGCTTTGGCAGCGGAGATGTCGCTTCATGTTAGTGATTCTGCATTTTGTAACCAGTTGTCTCGTCCTGAGCATTTCTTGAGTGAGTCAGGTGACATTTGGCCTTTTCTCACACAATGTGAGCTACATTTTGAGCTACAGGCAGCTTCTTTCCCTTCTGATTTGGTCAAGATAGCCTTTATTTTCTCCCACTTCTCTGGGCATGCAGAAGCACTGGCCACTGCTGATTGGAGCTGCTGATCTACTTCTTGCTCTTCGCTCACAGAGTTTATCGGGGTTTAAGAGCAGGTATTTCACCACACTGCACCTGGTCGTGAGGCTTCTAAATCTCTGATGAAATTGAAACAGGGCAGATGGTGGTGGACTATCCATTGATTTCTGCAACCTGGCACCCAAAAGTGAGTGGAACACAGCTGCTTTAGTAGATGTTTATGTTCAAGGACTTTCAGAGATCATCAAGGATCAGCTGGTCTCGATTGACTTCCCAGAGGACCTCGACTCACTCATCGCTCTCTCTATTAAGATTGACAAAAGACTTTCTGAGGGAAAGCTGGAGTCGCACAACAGGAGTTGGAGGAACGACTTATCTGATTTTCCTAGTCACGTCAGGCCTGCAGCTTCCAGGCTCATTCCTACTGGAGTCAACACCGAGGAGCCTATGCAGCTTGGACACTCCCACCTCCATGTGGAGGAATGTCTTTGGTGACAGAGGGATGGGAGGTGTTTTTACTGCGGTCAACTGCGACACTTGGTTAGTGACTGTCACGTCAATGGTGCCAAGATTCTTGAGAAGCCCAGAGTAAGGGTGAGTCAGAACCTCCTAAATGATAATCCTGCCCCCTCTAAGATTAAGGCAATGTTCAGCTCAGAGTTTGCCTCCATCGCTGTTCCAGTGTTCATTGACTCAGGCTCTGACGCTAACCTTATTCATCCATCTCTTGCCAGGAGCCTCCACTGAAAAATATACTGTCTCCAGCGACCTCTAGAGGTCAACATGGTGGATGGCAGTTGGGGGGGAAGGATCACTCACTGAACTCTGACTGTTAAATTCACATTTAATGACTCCCACACCGACGCCATCAGTCTTCATGTCGTGTTTCAGGCCGTGACTCACCAGGCTATTTTGGGGCACCCATGGTTGAAAATTCCAGCCGTCTTTCAGAACCTGGTAAATTATGTACTTAGATACATGTGAAATGTTTTTGTCCTTGTTTACTTAGACAACATCCTGATCTTCTCATCTGACAAGGAAACACACATTCAACAAGTTTGAGCGGTTCTTGAGAAATTGCTACAGAACCAGGTTTCTGTAAAAGTAGAAAAATGTGAGTTTTACCAGTCTTCAGTTTTGATTCTGGGGTTTGTACTCATGGAGGGGGAGGTCAGGGTGGACCAGTCCAGGAATGGGCCACAACTTGTAACCATAAGGAGATATAGAGGTTTCTGGGTTAGCTAAATTTTACACAAAGTTTATTAGAAACTCCAGCACCATTGCAGCTTCTTTACATAACTTTACCTATCCTAATAAGTCTTTTGTGTAGTCCTCAGAATGTGATGTGGCTTTTCAGAGCCTTAAGGAGAGCTTCTCCTCCACACCAGTGCTCATCCTCACCCAGCCAGCAGTTCGTGGTCAAAGTGGCTGCTTCTGGCGTGGGTATTGGAGCCGTCTCATCTCAGATCAAACCCAAGGATGGTAAATTACACCCTTGTGCATTTTTGTCCAAGAAATTATTCACTTCGGAACAGAAGTATGACGTCAGAGGCCGCGAGCTGTTGGCTGTTAAGGTGGCTCTGGAGGAATGGAGGCATCGGTTGGAGGGAGCCCAAGTCCCTTTTCAGGTATGGACGGATCATAAAAATGTAGAGTACCTTAAGTCTGCTAATACACTTAATGCCAGGCAGGCTCGCTGGGCTATCTTTTTTAGCTGTTTCAACTTTGCTTTCTCATTCCGTTCTGGCTCCAACCCAAAATAGTTAGAACAACAAAACAATAAAAAGATTAAGTGTATAACATAAGGTGAAGCAAAAATAACACAATTTAAATTAAAAGTAAATAATGACACCAATCTGTTAACATAACATAGATGTTGTGCGCTAGTAGGGGCAATGTGGTTATTGGCTATTGATATTAATAATCATATAAAATGAATTATTAATATTAATAATTATCAAATTAATTCTTAAAAATATTAATCATAATAAATATCTTGAGGGGCACCACCCTGTCACCAGGGACCGATAACCAAATTGACAAAATTAAAATGAAGTCTCACAAGGGATGAAAACCAAAGAATATTGTTTGAGCACTGACTTTTATGATTCCAGCAAATATCACAATCATATAACCACAATACGGCAAACAACGACAGATTAAATTTTAATAAGGTTTATTCAAAGCAATAATTATTCAAAATAATACTACTTATTACATTACTATTATAATTTAACTAATAAAAGCAAAACATTAATTAGTAACTACAAGGCTAATATATGTGTAACAACAACAACAATATCAATGAACACAATGACTGCAGCATCAGCAACCAACAGTATCACCAGCATTGATCAACAACCAATCACAGCAGCAGCAATAAAAGCAGTCACCAATGATGCAGAACGTGTGGGTGTGTGTGTGTGTGTGAAGGTGGAGCAAGAGGAGGAGAAGGAGAGTGAGGGGGAGTGGCGAAGAAGTCACGTGAGGGCGTGTCTTTAAGAGCCAAGATGGCGGCGGAGTGACGTGTCTATAGCTGTGTTCGAAATCGTCCACTCATTCACTCACTCACTATTCCCTATGTAGTGTAAATGAAATACTACATAGGGAATGACCGAATGAGATTTCGGACACTGCACTGACTTTTTCTAAACGTCATAGCGTCAGTAGATGAGTCGGATATTCCTGTGATGGAAGTGGATGCACCAAGCATCACGTGAACAAACCGGGCACTTGGGAGGATAAGTAGCAAATTTTGCAGCTGTTTACAGCCCTTAAAAGACGTAAAAAAGCTATCCTATGAACGTGTAAAAAATACTTTAACCTTTCTTATATTTATAAACGAATGCAGCGCCAATTTGTGCCTTAGCAGCATTCTTTCTATGCTACTTCTTCTTCGTCTTCTCTGGAAAAACACGACTGCAGTGCATTGTGGTATACGGGAGTACAATGTAGGGAACATCCTATGTACACTCACATTTGCTGTGCATTGTGAGTATTTTGTAGTGCACTATATAGTGAATGAAATTAACCGCTGAGAATTCGAACAACACTACAAAATGGTGAACACACTATATAGTGCAGTATATCCATGATAGGGAACAATTTCGAACACAGCCTATGTCTTCTCTAGAGCCAAGATGGCGACTCACCACATGAACAAAAGGGAAACAAAAGGGGGAGGTCTTTGAGCCCCATGTGTTATTGAGGCAACCTCATTCAAAATTAGGCGCTCACCGGACGGCACCTTTAAGATCTATCTGGTGTGAGGGAGCTGTGTATGTGTGTGTGTTCAGAAAATAGAGAAGGCAAAAGAGAGAGAGAGACCCCGAGAAAGATCGTCACCTACAGTTGATAATTAGAATATCACTACAAAATAGCAGAGCCAATAAAACTGAAGTCTAACTGGTCTGGTATTGGTCCTTTGACCGATGATATTCCTTTTTTTTTTTTTTTTTTTTTTTTGGGCATATTTTGTGCCTTTATTGATAGGAGAGAGTGATAGTGGATAGGCTTGTGAAAGAGGGTGAGAGAGTAAGGGAAGACACTCTGCAAACTAGCCACAGGCTGGATTTGGGCCGGCAGAAGCATGTATATGGGACGTGCATGGTTGCTAACCACTCCGCCAAACCAGCACCCAACCAGTGATATTCTACTTATGGATTGGTCACGGTAGATGATTGACAATAAAAAAAAAGAATGCAGCACAAATCAAAACAGGTCTTATAAGTGCAAAAAGATAAACTACATGCTAATCTAATTGTCTCTGCCCAGATATAAGCCTCTTACTTTTCGTTGCTCCGGTCCTCCGGGGTTTGTACGATGAATAGATGGAATAAAAAGGGAGTCCGCACTGGGTCCGCTGTGTGCTCTCGCTGCGCTCTGGGTCTCTTGTGCGCTCCCGCTGTGCTCTGGGTCCGCGCTGAACTCCACCTCACGTCCTTCTGGCGGTGGTGAGGCACTGGTTTGTCCGGTGGCAGCGGAGAAAAACTGTAGCTAGAGGACGAGATGCTTTTTTAGGCCTTCTAACAAAGCAGGCGCTTTGTCCTCACAGACGTGTGATCAGCTGATTTTTACAGTGATCTGCGTCGAGTCCGAAGGGAGATAAATGGGGAAAAACAAAACAAAACGAACACCAGTCTGTTTGCCCGTCCCACAAGTTGAAGACTGTGACCTAGGTTTAAGATGTAGAGAAAAGAAAAAGTGAACCAAACGTTTGGAGTTTGCTCCCTTTTGGTGACCAGGTCGTGGAGAAAATCTGGAATAGCTCTCTACTGTAACACGGCACTTGGGAACCAGCAATCTCAGGCTGCATCGCTTCCTTTATCGCCTGAGTGACGTCATCGGGGATCCCAGTGGGATTTACCTGGCTGGGCCAATGTCCGTGCAGGGTTTTGATTTGAACTGAAATTCACACCTAGGTGGGGAAAGCTGGGGGTTGTGGCACCTTTTTCTAATGGTCATAAAAACTCTAGGTCAGGCTTTTAAAGTTCCATGTAGGCCTCTCCCTTGTTCTCAGGTCCACATGGAGTATAGATCCCAACATAGAAGAAGTCAATAAAAGACAAAGGAGCTAAAATGATAAGAGCAATACTAACAAATAAAAGGCTAAAAAAGACTAAAGCACAGAGAAAGAAAGAAGATAAAAGATTATAAAAGACAACATCACATAAAGCAAATCTGGAATTGGGAGGACTATGAATCTCGTAATGGAGGAGAGTTATTGACGGGATAGAGAGTTGATGACAGAATAAAGAGTACAGTAGGTGACGTTATGAACCTAAAGGTTGTTTGCAATCTGCCAATCAAACAGAAGAAGAAGAAGAACTGGAGAATTGAGTTGAGTTCAGGGCAGGGTGTACCCTATACACCCAGTGCAGTAGGTGGGGGTATGAACCTAAAGGTTGTTGGCAATCCGCCAATCAAACAGAAGAAGAAGAAGAAGAAGAAGAAGAAGAAGAAGCAAATCTGTAAAAGTGAGTTTTTGCGGGCTGGCTCATATGGGATCAGTAGCTCTGAAATATACCTGGAGGCCAGGCCCATGAGTGCTTTAAAAGTAATCAATAAAATCTTAAAAATCAATTCTAAATATGACAGGAAGCCAGTTAAGGGAGGCTAAAACTGGAGTGATGTGATGCCGTCTACTAAAACTAGTTAAAAGCCTAGCTGATGCATTCTGAACTAGTTGGAGGTCGGAAAGAGTTTTTTTTTATTTAAACCGGGGAGGAGAGAGTTACAGTTGTCCAGTCTTGAGAAAATGAAGCCGTGGATTATTTTTTCAAGGTCTGGGGGGATGAGTATATTTTATTTTTTAAAGGAATGCAAGTGAAAGAAACATAATTGGATGGTTTTATTAACATGGGTGGAGAAGGTAAGATTGGAATCAAAAATTATTTCTAAATTTCTGGCTGTTGGTTTGATGTTAAGTGAAAGTGGACCAAGACTAGACTGTATGAGGGGGGAGTTTTTTTATGTCAAAGAGAATTATTTCAGATTTTGAGTTGTTCAGTTGCAGGCAGTTTTCCGCCATCCAACAATTGATGTCACGAAGACAGTCCATGACAGCAGCTAAGCCTCTTGGGTCCTCAGGTCTCAGGGGAAGGTATATCTGTGTGTCGGCTGCATAGCAGTGAAAGAAGACTTGGTGGTGCTGAATTAATTGGCCAAGGGGCAGCATGTAGATAGAAAATAAAATTGGACCTAAAACTGAATCTTGTGGTGCACCACAGGCAACGGCAGAGGTAGAGGAGCTGTGATTGCCTATGGTGACTGCAAAGGTTCACCCTAAAAGATACGACTGAAACCAGCTAAGTGCAGTGTCCCTGACACCCTCCCAGTTTTTAAGACGCTCAATTAAAGTTGATGATCAACTGTATCAAATGCTGCACTGAGATCTAAAAGGATTAAAATTGAACCTTCCCCTTTATCTGCTGCTTAAAAACATTATTGGTCACTCTGAGGAGGGCCGTCTCAGTGCTGTGACCTTCTCTAAAACCAGACTGAAATTTCTCAAAGAGGCTGTTTTCAGACATAAAACGTAAAAGTTGTGTAGAAACCACCTTCTCTAAAAGTTTGGATAAAAATGGAAGTTTTGAAATCAGTCGAAAATTGTTAAAATAAGAGGGGTCAAGGTTTGGTTTCTTTAAAAGGGGTTGGACCATAGCATGTTTAAAAGCAGAGGGGAATATTCCCTCTGACAGGAAACTATTAATAATGGATAAAATGCTGGGCTTAACTGCGTTTAAAACCTCTGAGAAATCTGGTGGGGATAAAATCAGACTGCACGTCGCTGTTTTCATGTGGGATAAAATGTCAGATAAAAATGATAAGGACACTGGCTCAAAACTGCTAAAATAACAAAGAACTTCTCTACTTGCACATACTACAAAACCCAAAACCAGTGAAGTTGGCACGTTGTGTAAATCGTAAATAAAAACAGAATACAATGATTTGCAAATCCTTTTCAACTTATATTCAATTGAAATCTGCAAAGACAAGATATTTAATGTTCGAACTGAGAAACTTTATTTTCTTTTGCAAATAATCATCAACTTAGAATTTAATGGCAGCAACACATTGCAAAAAAGTTGGCACGGGGGCATTTTTACCATTGTGTTACATCGCCTGTCCTTTTAACAACACTCAGTAAACGTTTGGGAACTGAGGAGACCAATTTTTGAAGCTTTTCGGGTGGAATTCTTTCCCATTCTTGCTTGATGAACAGCTTAAGTTGTTCAACAGTCCGGGGTCTCCGTTGTTGTATTTTACGCTTCATAATGCGCCACACATTTTCAATGGGGGACAGGTCTGGACTACAGGCAGGCCAGTCTAGTACCAGCACTCTTTTACTACGAAGCCACGCTGTTGTAACACGTGCAGAATGTGGCTTGGCATTGTCTTGCTGAAATAAGCAGGGGCGTCCATGAAAAAGACGTTGCTTGGATGGCAACATATGTTGCTCCAAAACCTGTATGTACCTTTCAGCATTAATGGTGCCTTCACAGATGTGTAAGTTACCCATGCCTTGGGCACTAATACACCCCCATACCATCACAGATGCTGGCTTTTGAACTTTGCGCCTATAACAGTCCGGCTGGTTCTTTTCCTCTTTGGTCCGGAGGACACCACGACCACACTTTGCATCAGTCCATCTTAGATGAGCTCGTGCCCAGCGAAGCCAGTGGCGTTTCTGGGTGTTGTTGATAAATGGCTTTTGCTTTGCATAGTAGAGTTTTCACTTGCACTTACAGATGTAGTGACGAACTGTAGTTACTGTCAGTGGTTTTCTGAAGTGTTCCTGAGCCCATGTGGTGATATCCTTTACACAGTGATGCCGGTTTTCGATGCAGTACGGCCTGAGGGATCGAAGGTCACGGGCATTCAATGTTGGTTTTCGGCCTTGCCGCTTACGTGCAGTAATTTCTCCAGATTCTCTGAACCTTTTGATGATATTACGGACCGTAGATGATGAAATCCCTAAATTCCTTGCAATAGCTCGTTGAGAAATGTTGTTCTTAAACTGTTGGACAATTTGCTCACGCATTTGTTCACAAAGTGGTGACCCTCGCCCCATCCTTGTTTGTGAATGACTGACCATTTCAGGGAAGCTGCTTTTATACCCAATCATGGCACCCACCTGTTCTCAATTAGCCTGTTCACCTGTGGGATGTTCCAAATAAGTGTTTGATGAGCATTCCTCAACTTTCTCAGTCTTTTTTGCCACTTGTGCCAGCTTTTTGAAACATGTTGCAGGCATCAAATTCAAAATGAGCTAATATTTGCGAAAAATAACACAGTTTACCAGTTCGAACGTTAAGTATCTTGTCTTTGCTGTGTATTCAATTGAAAATAGGTTGAAGAGGATTTGCAAATCATTGTATTCTGTTTTTATTTACGATTTACACAACGTGCCAACTTCACTGGTTTTGGGTTTTGTAAGTGGAGCAGTGATTTGATGCCTGATGTCCATAACCTTGTTAATAAAATGGGTTAAAAACTTCTTGCAGGTGTCTTGAGAACCATCAGTAAAACAAGGGGGGGGGGGTTAGTAAAACCTTCTTGTATAAGACAGCCACCTCCCCTCCCCAACCTGACAGCCGGGGTTGATGGAGGTGAGTAAAATCAGGGGAGGTGGCTTCAATAAGTCAAGGTTGTTTTGCAAAATAAAGTCATGACATAAAAATGATTTGTTGTTGATTGATCTGATGTTTAAAAGTCCAAAGTTTGCAGGTTTACTGTTAAAAGCAGGTCGAGGTAGCTGAGGAAGCAGGGCAATGTGGATGAGACTGGAGGTTGTACAATTTCTGACAGGATGGGGTGAAATTGTGAGGAGGTGGTGTGGGCTTGAATTACAGATTCTGTGACAGGACTGATGTGGGGGGGGCAGAGGAAGATGGGGATTGGCAGGTGAGTGGGCAGCCTCCTTCAGTAGCTGGCGGTGCAGCATCCCAGTCAAGGCAGGCCACGCTGCCTGGTCTGTGCTGCCATCCACGGAGCAGATGCAGTTGAGTCGGGAGCCGCCTTGACTGAAACCCAGTCCACCAGGAAAGGTGGATTCGGTGCAGATGCAGGGTCAGCGGTTCAGACTGCGGCCTCATCCCTCAGGGCCGAGAAGCTGTTAGAGAGGGAGCTGTGGTGGCCATGATAGACCTCCGGCCACGTTGCAGCACCTCTAACCGGGATGGCTGCACCTGCGACTTCGGTGTAGAGCGGTGAGTAGGGTGCGTTAGGAGCCCCACTACCGTGCCAGCATTGGGATCATCCGGCGGATGCAGACCCTGACTGTCCCAACCTGCAGCAGGGGAGGCAGAGAGACAGTCCTCCAATTTTGCGCTGTGCCACCGTGCAGGTGAGCTGGCTGATCCCCTGGCTGCAGGGCCATCTGCCGGCCCATTGGGAGAGTGCAATGACACCGTCCAGGGAAGAGTTGCAGCGGAGGTCGAGACCAGATGTGGTGCCAGAGCTGGGGGCAACAGGCCGGGGATCCTGGAGGCTTGCATCAATGAGATATGTTTCGATTGGGCTGCAGTTATGGTGATAAAGCCCTCCAGCGGCTTATCCTTCTCATGGACCTCTTTTTGAAGACAGGAAAGCATCTCGTCTAACCATGAGTTTTTTATTATCACAACCCACACCCATTTAAACTCAGTGTTTAAGTTACAGAAGTCCCACTCTTCCGGGCTCTGGGTAGAGTTGGTGCCGAAATGAGGCTGAGGTTGTTTTCGTCTTAATTCAAACTAGATTTATTTGCCAGGTGACAGAGATCTCAAGCCCCAGTGAAAAATATCTAAAACAATGTGAACATTAAAACAAAGATTAAAAAAAAAAAGTTCCCACAAAAACTCCATAAAAGTCCAACATTTTGGGAGAGCATCTGGCCATCTGAGCATAACGCTGATGCATGCGCGTTCAATATTCATGGTGTTTCACATGAATGAATAATTTCATATATAGTTTCTGTTATCTGTACAATGACTGAATGAATATGTGGATTTTTGCTAATTAAATTATTTAACATCTGATCATTCAGTTTTGTGGCAGTTCTGGCACCTGATTAATAGGATCTAGATGGGAGAGTTGGATAGGATGGGAGGGCAGCAGGAGGCCTCTGGAATCTAAGGGCCTGTACCAGACCTATACTGTCAGTCTTTCGGCTAACCTAAAGGGAAACTGCACTTGTTTCTGCTGACATTAAAATTTTGATCCTGAGTAAAATCCACTGTCCCTGAGCCCCAGCGACTGTTTTTAGATTAATTATTGCTTGTTAACTGACCAGAAAAATCACCACAACGACAATCAGAATGGAAAACAACATGGACCAGAAAAATCACTGCAATGATGATCAGAATGGAAAACATGGAACAGGAAAATCACCGCAATGACAATTAGAACAGAAAACATGTACCAGAAAAAAATCACTGCAATGACAATCAGAACGGAAAACAACATGGACCAGAAAAATCACCGCAATGAGAAAAAGTTTGAAGGTTTGAGCTAATCATGATGACATCAGTCCAACTAACTTCTTCAGTGAGCTGGTAATGGTTGAGCAGCTCATTAGTAGATGGGAGCAGGGCTGGGTTAACTAAGCCCAGTGCCCTTGGGCAACAACTTTTAACCCTTGTGTCTCTATGTGGTTGTTTGCAGCCACTACGGGGTAAAATTTACAATTCTTTAACCATAACTTTCACTCTTTTTGAGAGAGTGAATGAATTTTTGAAGAGGAAACTTAATTCTACACAAGTTTTGAAAATTTGATTTTAAAATTTTAAGGGTCAGAAATACACTATGGGCAAATTGACTACCCTTTGGTCCTGTAGTGGCTTTTAACACAAACTAACTTTATCTGATATGTTATTACAGATGCTAAGCATTTCTTACAATTCTTTTCTTCTCAAATCTCTTCAACAAGCTCAGCCCAGACCAAAATGATTGAAAATTGGAAAAAAAAAATTGGAAAAAAAATGATCAGAGACTTGAGATTTTTCATGTGCTATGACACTGTCGAATATGTCAGAGATTAGTAAAAACACTGGCTTTGATGCATCATTATTTTCTCTGAGTTGACCCCCATTATAACCATATTTTTGAATGCACAGCTATGACACTGCATAATCATGCACTCTAAGTGGTGGTAGTGGTATGTGTGTGTGTGGGTTTGTATGAGTGTGTGTACACTTGTTTTCATGACATATGAGGACATTTCTGGGAATACACACCCACGGTATGAGGACCTTCTGAAAAATGAGGACTTTTTTTCAGGTCCTCATTTTCTGAGCATGCTACAGCATTGTGGAGCACCCCAGAATACCCCTAAACCAAAAATCTCAAAAATCCCAACATTTCACAATTTTACATCATGAAGTGTGTGTGTGTTTTTGGACTTTGATCATCTATCGAAGCGGCACCTAGTGGTCAGTGTGGGTACTCTTACACACTTTTCACACACTTAGTCACGTGACCAAGCCAGGTCCTCATTTGTCACATTTCTGTCATACAGACACACACACACAGTCTGACTTAAGCTGAGACAAAATGAGGACGTGAAATAAAACACACATTGCAGTCTGAGTCAAGCTGAGACAAAATGAAGATATGACATAAAACACACTGCAGTCTGAGTCAAGCTGAGACAAAATAAGGATCAATCTTAAAAATTTACTTTAGCTAACACTGCAAGTCTGCTCTTTTCAATGAGCCCACTTTCTGAGGAAATGGAAGACACAGAGTTTTGAGGACAAAATGATTTTTAAGGCAACACAGACATATTATGTGAAATTTACAAAATGTACATATACACACAAACACACAGAACCTAGCTGCTTTGAAAGCTATATATGTATGTATGTATATATATATATATATATATATATATATATATATATATATATATGTATATATATATATTTATATACACATATAGATATATACATAAATGAACTAGTAAGAATATAATTAGATATATATATGTGTATATATATATATATATATATATATATATATATATATATATACATATATATATATATATATATATATATATATATATATATATATATATATATATATGTACGTATATATGGTTGTTGGTCTGTGTACTTTGTGGCCATCTGCTTTTCATGTTGATATGGGTAAACCAAAAATGGGAAACCATCCAGTTTCCGAATTCCATGTGGATGAAGGGAAATGAAAAATGGGAAATCAGTCGTCTCCCGTTTTTCGTTTGGTAATCGGAAATCGAAAAATGGAAAAGGAGCCTTTATCTGATATCTATTACGTTTTTTTTTTTTTTTTTTTTACACAAGTCGGGAAATAGAATTCTCTACTCAAATCATAGAGAAACAATTCATCCTTAAGTTACGAATCAGGCTTCGCTTAAAGTGCCGCAAGCCAATAATATCACCAGGGGGCAGTAATACGCCTTAGTATAGTTTCAGAAGAAGCAGCAGCAGAAAAAGAAGACTTTTCCAGGTCATGGCAAAAGCAAGCTTGAGGAAAGGAAATAGCTGAATTTTATTTCCCGACTTGTGTAAAAAAAAAACACAATAGATATCAAATAAAGGCTTGTTTTCCATTTTTGATTTTCAATTTCCGATTACCAAACGAAATATAGGAGACGACTTGTTTCTCATTTTTCGTTTCCCTTCATCCAAACGGAAATTGAAAATTGGATGGTTTACCGTTTTTCGTTTACCCATATCAACACGAAAAATGGATGGCCGCAAGGTACACGGACCCTGTTCCAACCACACAGGAACACTTTGCTTCTGAAATCTCCACTGGTGAACAGTCCTCAAAGACAATCTGCTCATAAAAACAAAATTTCTGTCATTTCACATTTCTCACTACATTCATACATGAAATAAAATGAAAAAAACAGAGAACAGGAAAATCAGTTGAGTAGTAAATATGTAATAAAGGTTAACCATGAAGTGGAATAAATAATTTTGTTCTGCTTGGATAATTTAAATTTGAGAATATTTAAACACACTTGAATAGCTGTTATCACCTGTCTCAATTTACTCTCATTCAAAGAAATTATGAAATGTTGAACACTGAACAAGAGAACCAGTTTCTGGGGTTTTCATAAAGCTAGGATTAGGTCACTTAAGAACACAGGGATGCAAAACGAAAATACTGATGTAGCCTTTTCATGTTACCGACAGTTAGCACATATGTTAGCAATCATTACTCTGGAAAAAAATGGAAAACAAAATGTCAGGTCTCATATGAGTCTTAATTCACAGACTACCATAGCCACACCAAAACCCCAAAACATAAACCTGACTGAACCTGAGTAATGATGAACACTTTAGATTAACCTCTCTACTCTGATATTGTGAGGTTTTTCACTCTTTCTCATCGACCTGTAACGTGTAGCCTGGATGCTCACTCTCCCTGATGCCTCTTTGTTTGGTGACCATAGCTAGCTTATCAGCAAGCTAACACTGTGTAGCTTACCTTCATAGTTGTCAATGTAACTCGATATGTTCTGCTTGAACCCTTTTTCTCGTTTGGTTCTCTGGGCTGAGCTTGCTGCTTGTACAAGCTGATGTACATCGCTGATTGTAACACAAGGGAGGTCTTGGAGGCATCCTGTGTAAAATAAAGCCATCTTCTCGTGTTGTCCTGTCAGAACAGGAAGTTGACATCCACACACTCACGGAAGCATAAATAGAAATATGTGCAACCTGCCTATATCACCAGGGGGCAGTAATAGGCCGTAGTGTAGTTTCAGAAGCAGAAGATGAAGCAGCAGAAGAAGAAGGCTTTACCAGGTCAATGCAAAAGCAAGCTTGACCAAAGGAATTACGGCCGAATTTTATTTCCCCACTAGTGTAAAAAAAAAAAAAAACCTCGTAGTAGATATCAGATATGACTGCAAAGTACACGGACCGTTGTTTTTCTGGCAACAACAATGGATCAGACCAGAATTCAAGGAATCACAGCACTTTGATAATTCCTGTGGAGACTTGCAGACTTGTCCTCATTTAGTCCCAGCTTGAGTCACAGTGTTTTGTTAATTTTTTTACATGTGCTCATTTTGTCTCAGCTTGAGTCAGTCTTTTCTTTCTAAAATTATTAATGGAGGATATTTTTTATGTATGTAATATTTAGCTAATATGTCAAATTTATGACATATGTTGTATTAGATGACAAATTAGAATAATTGAACATGAATAGTACATTGATTTTACTCAATACAATGTATTTTATTCAAAATCTTTGAGAAGTATGTTTGTAAAGAAAAGCCAAAAGCAGCAACATGAAAATGATCTATAAATACATATTCGAAGGTTTCCCCCTCACAACCATTAAAAGTACATCTGTTAATTACATCAGGTACGACCTTTGAATAGAAACATCAAAGTATATGTTTTGTGCTAAAAACACAGTACAATTATGGATAGATTTGATAACCATGTCAGACTCAACCAGAGGTGTGGATCCTCCATTTTTCTAAGAAAACCCCCAATGAATAAATTTCACTATTTGCATTCAACAGAGTTTTTACA
This sequence comes from Cetoscarus ocellatus, assembly GCA_037902135.1. Taxonomy (NCBI): domain Eukaryota; kingdom Metazoa; phylum Chordata; class Actinopteri; order Labriformes; family Labridae; genus Cetoscarus; species Cetoscarus ocellatus. The sequence goes on along the minus strand of JBAMNC010000120.1, from coordinate 14,009 downwards.
GTGATTTTATTGTTAACTAACCAATTTTGTAAGAACAGTATTTTGTTTCTGTGTAATACCTAAGCATTGTTCCAAAGAATACAATAGTGAGGGGAATAACTTTTTTTTTTATTGATTGCAAGACAAAACAAAACAGACAAAGCATAAGACAAAAAAACAGGCCAGAAGAGAACATAAAAGACATACAAACAGGTCAGTTTTATAATTTAGGAGATGATAAAAGATAATGCATAACAAAAATGAGAATAATTAAAATTGTTAATGACTAATAATGACTATACATACAAAAAAGAAAGAAAGAGAGAGAAGAGAAGAAGAAAAAAAAACAAAGATAAACAAGTCAAAAGGATGTGAAAGAAAAAATGGCTGTTCTCTCTGTGTATGAGGGAATGTGTGTGTGTGTGTGGCTGTGGATGAGTGTGTTCATGTATAATTCATATAAGATATATAATATAAATGTTGGTAATGGCAGTAATACAAAGAGGGAGATCAAAGAATAATAACAGTTGTATAAATCATGACAATAATAGTAGAGAAATTAACAGTTGTGATAGCAATAGCAATAGAAAGTAGACAATTTCCACGCACGGAACCCACAAGAGGGCCCAGGGCAGAAGGACTGCCCCACTGCAGGGCCACACCCAAGTCCAAAGCACCACCGCAAAAAACGCTGCAATGGTGATCAAGAGGAGCCTAAATAAGCATCTACACCAAACACATACACACATCACACACACCCAAGCCCTACATGGGACACCCACGCAGCTGCCGCCCGCGATACGTGTGTACCGACACACATGCGGACGGGCCTAGCGATCGACACCACCAAAGAGACCACTGAACAGGGCCCTGAGCCTAGGCCCTACCAGCACCACCCAGACACACAAATGCTAGGATAGATTAATAAAAAAATCGGGGTAATAATTAATAGGGTAATTAAATTAAATTTTCAGAGAAAGAAAAGAAGAAAAAAAGGAAATAATAATAATAATAATAATAATAATAATAATAAATAAATCTAGCTGGTAAGGATGATGTCACATTCCCAAGGTGCCTGGGATCCCCTTGATCGACAGGGCACAAGCCCAGGGCCAGGTCCCCCCCACCAACCCCAGACAACCCCCCATCCCCCACATACCTAGCCCCACTACCAGCTGCAGCCTTTGTGTGTGTGTGTGTGTGTGTGTGTGTGTGCTCTCATGATAATGTGGTGCATTAAAAACAGGGTACATGAGGTGCATTAAAACACAGGGTAGGGGATGCATAGTATTTTGTTTGTTTTGGTTTTAAGCTGGAGTGCCATGCATTAAGAGGTAAGAAGGATGGCAGCAAGACAAGAGCCTGGGCAGAGAGCCAGGGGGAGTGCAGAGGCCCTAAGTGAAGGCGGGGGGGGGCATAGGCCTGGTAACCTTTCAAACACCCACCCAAAATCCCCCCAACCGCCAACACCTCCATCAGCAACACCCCAGACCCGGACAAGACCCAGGCACTCCCCACTTGCCAAGCCCCACACGATCGCTGCGCGCGGAAACAGCCCAGTCCACAAACACTGCATTCAACACAAAAAAAAAGGGGATAATCCATAAAGAAAAAGAAAAGAGAAAAAATACATATATTATGAACAATAATGTAAAGGAATAAATACACAATGATAAAAAAAGAGCAGAAGAAAAAACAGATAAATGAAAAAACAGATGTATACATCGATGAAAAGAGTACTAGTGGGTATATCCATGTAAAAATGTGTATATTGTATGTGTATATTAACTGGTTTGTTGAATTGTATCTGAGTAGTTTCTTTGGAGTTTTGGATTGAGTTTATTGGTGGTCAGGCAACTAGAGAGAAAAAAAAAGTACTTAATAGGAAGTATGGGAGATGGGGATGGAGTTGATTTGGTTTTACACTGTAAATATACGGGATAAAATTGTGATGTCGGAATCATCAGCTTTGAGAGCAGATCATGATTGTAAGAAAGTAATGAATGGTTGCCAGGCAGGGTAATGATTATTTTTATTGAAAGAGGAGTCTGTATTTTCCAGGGAGATGTAATCTATGAGAAGGTTTTTACACTGTGTAATATTTGTTGAGTTCCTTGATTTCCAGTTCATGAGGAAGGTTTTCTTGGCGATAGTTAGCGCTGTGAGAAGTATACGGTTGTGTGCCTTGTCCAGTTTAGATAAAGATGCATCTCCTAATAAACAGAGGAATGGGGAGATTGGGATGTGGCAGCCCATTAATTGTTGATAAAAGGTCTGTGATGTTTTTGCTGAATTGTTGGAGAGGTTAGCAGTACCAGGTTGCATGGATGTAAGTGTCAGTGCAATTTTGTGTGCAGTGTGAACAGATTTCAGGTGAGTATCCCATTTTGTGCATTTTTTGACCAGCTAGGGGAGTTCTGTGAAGAATTTTGTACTCTATGAGCTGGAAGTTGGGATTTTTTTGTCATAGTGAAGATGTTTTTGCAGATTTGGGACCAGAAGTTGGCATCAGGGACAATGGAGAGGTCTGTTTCCCATTTTCCTGCGGGTATGGAGAGTGTGGAATCAGACTGAGATATTAATTTGTATATTTTTGAGAGAAGTTTTTTTGGGGAAATGTTAATGAATGCAGAGGCTGAGGGAGGAGGTCTAGGTTATTTTTTTATTTTTCAGATTTGATTGAATGGCTGATGTAACTTGTAAGTATTCCAAAAATTGGTTGTTCCGGATGCCGAACTTCTGGACCAGGAGGGGGAATGAAAGCAGGGTATTGTTGTGGAAGATAAGTCTGAGGTGAGTGATTTATTTATCCATCCAAGTATTTAGGTTTAATGTTTTTTATTGCTAATGAAGTCAGGGTTGTGCCAGATAGGAGTGAAGAGTGAAGGCGCGACAGTGGAGTTAGTAATTTTGTGGAATTTCCACCAGGCTCTCAGAGTGGAGGATATTGTGGGACTGTGGAAGCAGGGGTGCCGTTTTATGGATTGGCTGAGCAATGGTAAATCTGAGATGTGAAGATGTTTAATAATTGCTTGCTCTAAGTCTAACCATGTTTAATTTGACTGAGTGGGGTGGGTCCATTTGTAAATATATTGAAGTTGATTTTCCAGGGAGTAGTGGTGAAAATTTAGAGTATTTGGGATCAAAGTGTGGAGGTAGTTGATTTTGGGGAGGACTGTCATTTTAACTGATGCTATTCTGCCTAGTATAGATAGTGGGAGGTTCATCCAATGTTGGAGATTGTCAATTATTGTTTTGAGCATTGGAGTGAAATTAAGATTGGGCAACTCTGACAGCCTGGGGGAAACATGGATACCTAAATATGTGATGTGACTTGTGCAAATGGGGATGGGTGTTGAATGGGCTGCCACATCTAAGCTGTTGTTATCTAATGGAAGTATAGATGATTTGTTCCAGTTTATTGAGTAATCAGAGATATGAGAGAATGAATCTATGACTTTGATTACCTCTTGTTGTGATGATTGTGGATTCTGAATAAATAGAAGTACATCATCTGCATAAAGGGTGATTTTATGGTGCATGTTGGGGGTTTGGATTCAAGTAATGAGGGGGTTCTGGCGGATGGCTGCTGCTAAGGGTTGGATGAAAATGGTGAACAGAGAGGGAGAGAGTGGGCATCCTTCCCTGGTCCCCCTGTGAATAGTGAAGCGTTGTGAGGTTTGTCCATTAGTAACGACTGTGGCAAACCTGTGGAGTGTATTAATGAGAAATGACCAGTTTACTCTGTCAAAAGCTTTTTCTGTATCCAGGGTGGCTTTGATTGATTTTTTGTGATGTGGGCCTGAATAGTGTATTAAGTTGAAAAGTCTGCGTGTGTTGTTGGATCAGTTCCTACCTTTGATAAATGCGGTTTGGTCTGGGTGAATTATGAAGGGAATTATTTTTTTCTAATCTGTGGGAGAGTGCTTTGGTAATTATTTTTATGTCAACATTTAGGAGTGAGATGGGACAGTAGCTTGAAGGCAGGGTGGGGTCTTTGTTTGGTTTGAGAAGTAGTGGGATTGATGCTTAGTTCATGTTGGCTGGGAATCTGGAGTGCTGTTGTATTTCAGAAAGCATTCGGTGAAACAGTGGAGCTAAGGTGGTCTAGAAGTGTTTGTAGAACTCAGCAGGGAAGACATCGGGTCCAGGTGCTTTATTATTGGGCATTCGATTGAGAGCAGAGTGGATTTCTTCACCTGTTAAGGGTGAATCTAAAGTGTACTTTTGTTCAGTGGAGATTTGTGGCACATTGATATTGTTGAGAAAGGATCTGATGTCTTCTTCTTCTGGGTTATTGTCTGAGAAGTACAGTCTGGCATAAAATTTTTTGAATATTTTGTTAATTTCACCAGGAGAGTTTGTTGGCTTCCCTACTGAGTCTTTGATGATGGAGATAGTAGAGTTTTCTTTTTTGTTGTTTGATTTGATTTTCAAGATATTTACCAGATTTGTCATTGTGGTGGAATTGTTCTTGACGGAGTCTGTTGATTAAAAATTGAGTTTTCTTGTTCAGGATTTTATTAATTTGAAGTTTGTATTGTCTTAATTTCTTCTCCGTTTCTTCTGATGGGTTGCTGGCGTTGACAATTTCGAGATGTTTAATTCTTTGTTCTTATTCAGATTCTGGTTTCTTTTTTTTTTTTTTCTTATAAGACGAGAATGAGATCATAATCCCTCTCATGACGGCTTTGCCTGTTTCCCATAGAAGGGATGGTGATGACTTGGGGTTTCATTTATTTACAGGAAGGATGCCCACTCTCTTTTGATAAGGTTGTCAAAATAAGGATCTTTTAAGAAGTATGTATTAAAGCGCCATCTAGTGACTGCTTTATGTGGTCTTGGAAGGTTCCATATAAATGATACTGGTGCATAGTCACTGATAATGATGGGGTGGATTTGGTGATCAAAAATATTTGGGATACTTGAATTGCTGGTGAGGAAGACATCGATGTATGATTATGAGTGAGTAACATGTGAAAAGAAAGAATATTCTTTTGTAGTTGGATGTTGTAGGTGCCAACTATCACGAAGACCAAAATCTTTCATGAACTGGGTTATAGTTTCTGAGGACTGCCAGGTGCGTTTATTGCTTGTAGTATTGGATCTGTCTATTAATTGGTCTAGTACTGTATTAAAGTCACTGCCGATTAGTATAGGGGAGTCAGAAATACTTGAAATAGATGAAAAGAAGTCACGGAAAATGGAAGGGTCATCAGAGTTTGGGCTGTATAAGTTACCGATTGTTAGTGAGCTATTGTCAATTGAGATATTGATGATAATAAAACATCCTTCTGGGTCTGTGATAGTCATGTTATGGATAAATGGTATTGATTTACTGATTAAAATACAGACTTCCCTTTGTTTATATTGTAGGGAGCGGAAAATTAGTGAGTACATTGGGATGATTTTAACTTTATGTTGTCTGATTCTGAAAGATGTATTTCCTGTAATAAAAACAAATATCTGCTTGAAGAGTAGTGAGATGGTTGAATATTTTTTGTTTTGTTGCCTGAACACCAATACCACGGACATTCCAAGAAACAAATTTTAGAACTGACATACTGGGGAACTGTAATCAATGGGAAAATGGGAAATGAATATGGTGTGTGAGTGAGTGTGTGGCAATGCATGTGGGTGTGTGTGTGTACATGAGTCTGCATGGGTCTGAGAGAGAGTGGCTTGCAAAAGTAGACCTGATCGAACAAAACAAAACAAGGAAACAACACATAATTTTGGACACCAAAGACATTCAACAGAACAAGAAACGCTGAACAATAACGAAATACACCGAATCACAATGTATCATGTCCAATCATGTCCAAGAACATGCTGTGAGGAGCGAGACGAGGTGCAACAATATATAACATTGTCCTTATCAGTTATGGTGAGCAACGGCTGGGTGAACAGGTGCAGGAGAGAGAGGGCGCAGGTGGGGGGGTGTAATTACATGATTGAGAGAAAGGAGAAAATTAGTTTCTGAGAGAGACAGAGAAGAGGGGGGCTAGTATAACCAGGGGGTGATGTCCTTGCTGCGGTATAACTCCATTAATATAAAGGTTGTCCACTGAGATGACTGCTTTCTTTCCTTCTATGATCATTTGCTTGCGGATGGGGAGGAGTTTTTTTTGCCTGTCCATAATTTTTTTTGGGTATTGATCATTCAGTCCATAGTTAGATCCTTTCAGCAGTTTGCCTTGATGTTTGACCAGTTCCTTTTGTTTGTAGTGTTCAAATATAGCAACAATCGGACGGGGTTTTCAGCAGTGACGGAGGTGAGCTGAGATGTGACAGAGGTAAGTTGGTTGGTGATAGTGTTGACGGTGTGTTGTAGAGTTTTGTTTTCATTAGCGAGTGACGATCTGTTGCTGGCTGAATTCAAGGCTATGGCGTAGTGATTAGAATTCTTTGTGTAAAACTTCAACAAGAGCAATTCTGGCATCGAGTCCAGTGAGTTTTTGATCAATGGAAAGCAGAATGTTGCCTAGCTCTGTCTGACGGTGGATATTTGGGGAAAGCGAAGGAGATGTACCTGGGCTGGGAAGAGATTCTGAACAGGGCCGTTTGTAGTCTGGAGAGAGGCTGGATTTTCCAAACTTGGAAGTGGATGAAGTGGCCATGGTACAGTAATGGGCGTAGAAAAAAATCAATATAGTCCTCAAGTTGATCCAGATGGGTGTGCGAAAATGTTTTCCAGAAAAGAAAAGACAAGGGGGTGGCAGTGGTTTATCGGGGTGAACAAAAGACGTTAAAGAGTTTGCAACAAGTAACTTGTTGCAGTTCTAGCAGCTCCAGCAGGGAGCTGCCATCTTGGATCTCGCACCGTCTCGAGAGAGTTGTGTTCCTTTTTAAACTGTGTTTAAAAAGAATATTCCAACACACCAAGACCTGTTGATGATGTTCGCTAACGGGTTTTTTAATCAGCCTTTTAATTCAGTTGATTTTAATGTTTGGTTGAATGCTCTAAATGTCAAAACAGACAGATAGTGCTCGCTACACCAGCTTTTTCACTGGTAAGAATTAGGCAATTTCCAAAACTTTCAAGTATTATTCCATTTCCATACTTGCCACATTACAGAAATACAGATTTAGCTCCTTTTAGCATATGCTTTGGTGTCTTGAACATCAGGAAGACACATGCTACATTTTGTAATTTTGACAAAATATGTTTGTGATGCCTGAAATATCATTTTATGTCCAAAACTCTGTCTGTGACTTCCACTGCCTCAGAAAGTGGGCTCAGTGAAAAGTGCAGACTTGCAATGTTTATTGATCTGACTTTTTTCATGTAACACAGAAAATGACATCGTCAACCACATTGTGTCCCAGCTTGACTGAGACTGCAGTGTGTTTTTTTTCAGGTCCTCATTTTGTCTCAGCTTCACTCAGACTGTAGTGTGTTTTATTTCATGCCCTCATTTTGTTCCAGCTTGACTCAGACTACAGTGTGTTTTTTTTCATTTGTTTTTATACATTTCAATTCAATTCATTTAAGACTATCAAGCCCACTGCTGTTTTGTCCTTTCAGCAGACCAAGTAAGCCATCATTCTCTGATCTGATTACTTTTTTTATACTTTAGGAATACTTTATGTGTAACAATCATTGTTAAAATGAAAGCACTTTAAAATTAATTTTACTTGTGATCTTTTTTTTAAACAGTGCACTGTCAGTTAATTAGTCTGAAACTGCATCATAAATCAGTGTGAGGAGCGTTACAGTGAAGCCAACAAAAACATAACCGAGAGCAAGAGAGGGGAGACTACTGAATGTAATGACCTGGATAAAATCAATCACTCAGTCAATCAAACTTTATTTATAAAGCACTTTTCATACATAAAATGTAGCACAATGTGCTGTTCATTAAAATAAACAAGCAGATAAGAGTCAGGGGATACAGAATAAAATCGCAAACCCAACCTACCCTCCCAGCCCACATTTAACACAGACAGCCACTCACACGCACACACATGCACCCAAGCACACACACACACATGCACACCCACCCCAACACACACACACACACACACACGCACACACACAAGGACTCTAAGCCAGGACTCTTTAAAAAGCCACAGAGGACTGAGGAAATGCTATCTTGAATTGAATCTGAGGAAACACAGGAGCTAAGACTGAACTGACTAAATAAATAAATAAAACCATGACAAGATATAACAAAGGTAATTAAATGCTAAAAGTTGATTAAGATAAAACTATTTTAAAACCAGACAATAAATAAAAAGTGGTAAAAAAGTGGTAAAACAAAAAATAGTAACTCTGAAACTAAAATGGAGTAAAACCCATATGATGCAGATTAAAAGAGTAAAACATAATTCAGCTAAAAGCCTGATTAAAAAGGTAGGTCTTGAGTTTGCCTTTAAAAACATGAACAGTAGGTGCTGCTCTGAGGTAGACTGTCCCACAGACGGGGGCCGTGATGTTGAAACAGTGATTAACCGTATGTTTTAGATCGAACTTTGGGAACTGTTAAAAAACCACTACCTGAAGACCTGAGGGCTCTGCTGGGCTCAAGTGGTAAAAGCAAATCAGATGAAAAAGAGGGACCAAGACCATTAAGAGATTTAAACACCAATAAAAGAACCTTAAAATCAATTCTAAAAGATACAGGAAGCCGATGCAGAGACTTCAAAATCGGTGTAATATAGGCTCTCCTCCTGGTCTTCGTCAGCATGCGTGCAGCTGAGTTTGGAAGTAGTTGAAGCTGAGAGATGTTCATTTTAGGAAGACCAGAGAGGAGGGCGTTGCAGTAATCAATTCTGCAGGTAATAAAAGCATGGATAAGAGTCTCTGCATTGGCTTGAGAGAGAAACTGGCGCACTCTGGAGATGTTCTTTAAATGATAAAAAGCCTTTTTGGTAACATCTCGAATATGTGGCTCAAAACTGAGGTTAAAATCAAAGGTAACACCCAAATTTTTTTACTTGTATGCAGGGATTAAAAGACAGAGCTTTGAGTTTGCTCTCCAGTTTCTCTCTCTGAGGACCTGTACCGATGACTGAAACCTGAGTTTTGCCTTGGTTGTGCTGCAAAAAGTTGTCTGCCATCAAGGACTGGACGTCTAAAATACAGTTAAAAAGGGCATCGATGGGTCCTGTGTCATCAGGAGACATGACCATGTAAAACTGAGTATCATCAGCATAGCTGTGAAAGTTAATGCCTTGTCTCCTGATGACGTCCCCTTAAAGGTAACATGTAAAGATTAAAAAGTGTTGGGCCTAAACTTGAGCCCTGGGGAACGCCACATTCCATTTCATAAGCTCTTGATGAGCGTTCCCCCATGCATACATAAAATTTCCTGCCATTGAAATATGTTTTGAACCAGTTAAAAACAGTACCAGAGATGCCAATGAGGTTGTGGAGTCTGTTTAAAAAAACTGTGTGATCAACTGTGTCAAAGGCTGCACTCAGGTCCAACAGAACTAAAACAGAGATTAATTTCTTACCCATATTGGACCTTGTACTGTGATTTTTCCTAAAACCAGGCTGAAATGTGTCACCGATATTTTTAGAAGTTATAAAATCATTTAACTGAATAAAAACAATCTTTTCTAAAATTTTGCTAAAAATGGCAGGTTGGGTACAGGTCTGTAATTGTCAGGCACTGCTGTATCCAAGTTGTTTCTCTTAAGAAGGGGTTTGACACAGGCTGTCTTAAAGGCAGTGGGGAAGACCCCTGTCTGAAGAGAATAATTTACAATATGAATAACATCATCTTTAAAATCACTAAAAGAGGTTTTAAAAAGGGATGTGGGGATAGTATCTAAAACACATGTCAGTGGTCTAAGCTGGGAGACAACCTTTTCAAGCACTGCAGCATCAACCAGGACAAACCTCTCCAGTGTTTCCTCATCTATAAGCACAAACTTGGAAGAGTTAAAATTACCAGTTTTACATTTTAAAAAGTTTGACCTGATAAAATCAATGTTACTTCTGAAGTGGACTGCAAGGTCTTTGCATGATAACTCAGTACTAAAACGTTGGTTAAAAACAGGGTTGGTAAATTGGTCAATAGTTGAGAAAAGGATTTTGGGGTTATTGACATTGTCAGTGATTAACTTTGAGAAATGGTACTGTCGTGCTTGTTTTACTTCTCTGTTGTACGTGACCGTTTGTTCCCGGAATATTTGAAAATGTACTGTTAGTTTGCTTTTCCTCCATCTTCTCTCCGCAATCCTGCACTATCTCTTTAATCTGAGAACATGATTTGTTCTCCAAGGAGGTTTTATGTTTGATTTAATCTTTTTTATATTTTTGGGTGCAACAATATCAAGTGCTGACTTGAGTTTCCAGTTAAAATGATCAACAATAAAATCACAGGAAGAGGGTAAAACAGCTTTTGGGGCATCATTTAAAATTTCACTAAGATCATCAGCCACTTCAGAAGTGAGATAGCGTTTCATGACAGTACGCTCTGGGATGTCCTGCTGGATAAAATCCTTTACATTAAAAAACACACAGTAATGATCTGACAGGCTCACATCCACAACAGAGGACACAGTAGTGGATAATCCATATGTTATTAAAAGATCTAAGATAGTTCCTCTGTTGTATAATATGGCCTTTGTCTTTTCTCCCAAAAGACAAAGGCCATATTATATTATCTTTTAAACAGATATGCCAGGAAACATACCCAGATAGTGTAAAGGGGATCAACAAGATGATTTAGTGTTATGATGACTGTTTAGAATGTTAGCCTAGTTGTTTCACCTAGCTGTGTGAGTCTCCAGCTGTCCCCTCCACAATTCAGACTGTTGTGCTTAGTTACTGTAAATGTCCCTGTATTTTGTTAGGCTATTTCAGATTAAAGACATCTGACTTAGTAATACCTGAATACTTTATTGTAAGTGATCCATAGGAAACAGAATGTGTTTGTCAGCTAACTTGACTTTGCTTTAGCAGACTGACAAAGAGCATTTAATAACACAAGAAGCACATACAGTAGACAGACGAAGCAGCAAAATGGACTAAATGTCCTCTTAGACCAAAATTTATGAAACAGACACATACAGAACAGTGACCCATCTCATTAGCAATAAAAATGGAGTTTATACATGTTAAGATGGTGTAAATGTCCAGGGTAGACTGATTTTGATTTTTTTTAGTCTGATATCAATACCAGTACTGATTATTGCTGGCTCTGTGGACCAATAACAGATATTTGGATCATTTTTTTCACATTCTGTTAAAATGAAATATTGCAAGACTTGATTTCAGTGAAAAAATACCAGGATGCTCCACACCTCTGTATATGACTAAGGAAAACAAAAGTGTAGGTGAGTTTCAGTGTTTGAAAACTGTCCACCTTTAACAGTTCAGGTTGGAAACAGGTGTCTAGGTGTGCAGAGGTGATAAAAGGTCAATGATACAAGGATCATTTTAATAATGACTAATGAAAGTGCTCTAATCTTCTCTGTGTTTAAAAGGAAGATGAGGCTCACAGAGATTTCATTTCTCAGAATGTCTTAATATTTGAACACGATCATATTAGTGGGATACACTCTTATTCTATTTTATTGTAAGCAACAAGCCAAGTATTTTACTTATTTTCATCAGAGAAATAAATTACACACTCCCATCAAAATATGCTGCAGTAAAAATTGGGAATCATTTTTGTTTATAAAATTTGCCTCATTGTCAAGCGATATAAATTTTACTAGGTCAGTACTTTAGTGAACATGTCTGATGATTTCACTCCTTTTATGGTCAGAGGCCTGAGAAACAGTCCTATTACATCTGAAGTCGAACAGAGAAATGTACTCTCAACGTAAAAAAAAACACTCATTGCTTTAACTCAGCTGGTTAGAGACTGAGATATTGAGCAGCTCTCTTATCTGAGATAAAGGATAAATACTAAGACCTTTTCTAAACACCATTCAACTGATGAGTAAACCTGTAAATGAGGTTACAGTCGTTCCCTAACTCGTTTTAGTTGTCTGTATCATACTTATCATTTATTTGCGTTTATGTTGGCTTAATTAACAGATTTCATGTAAAAGCACAGTCTTATGTAGATAAAAAATTGGCAGTATAAAAGCTTTAGGTCTGGCAAAAAGTCAAATGAAGTAATTGTCACAATGCAAATAAAATGACCTTAATAATCAGTCAGATAGATTTTCAGTCCACCCCTAAATATGACACAAAACAAGTGTCCAGGCTCTCAGAAGCCTGCTGATGTACGCTTATTGTAATTACAGTCAGACAGCTTGATCCCCTATTGTGACATAATATGACATTTTGTAGAAGAAAAGAGCGTTTTTGTAGCCTCACTGTCCCTGACACAGAACATTTATTTAAACTCTTTTAATGGCTTTATGCACTTGTTGTTTTGTCTTTTTGTTTTCAGGCAGCTTTACTTTAGTTTTCTATTGCTGATGTATGTGGTCAATTTTAATTTGACAGCCACTCAGTTTCTGAATGATTTCTGTAAAAGTTGAAGCTTTAGCTGAGGGTCAATTCTGTTTACTTTCTTAGAAAAAAAACTAAGGAGGTAGCTACCCGAGATCTTTTTCCTGGCCAAGCCCGTCTCAGTAATATGTTGTCTAGTAGAGACAGTAGAGTTCCTCTGTTGAGTGCAGTCTAATCAGATATTTTTTGTAAAAGATCTTATATTCCATATGATCAATGTTGCCTTTTGTCACATAGCTGGTTGTTTGGTTCAGTTCTGACCAAAAATGTTTGAGAATGCCATCTGAATATTTCCTTTGCAATAATTAAATGTAAAAGGGAAGGAGTGCAGTACTGGTGTTTAAACAACCCTTACAACAAACTTACCAACAGATAATCTTAATATTTTAACCACAGATTTACCTCTTTTCAAGTTACAAACTTAGTTTTACAATGTTAGATACAAAGTTAAATATGATCAGGGATTTGGGGGGTAAGAGGACATCTAGGGTGTCTGAGACTGTAAGCTTTTAGTACATTTTTTTCACTTTTCAGATTTTCCTTGTACACCCATACTTCCGATCAAAAAATTCCAACACATTTTAAAAAGATTTGGATGCAAATATAGACCTTGTATGACTTAGTACCAGATCCTTATTTGTCACATAAACTTAAAAAATATTGTGTGTGCACTGGCTCACATTTCCCTTACACATGACATATCTGTGTAAGTTGCCAAAGTCCTCATATTCCACATAAACTTGACACGGTCCCAACATGTCACCATGAATTCAGGTCTGACCAAAAGTTTGCGTCAGACAAAATCTCAACAGATGAACGTGTTCCTGGAAGCTTAAGGGAAAAAAATCTCTTATTTCCAGGTCTCTAGGACCTTGGGAAAGTCACATCCCTGTTTTTCAGATTCCTGTCACAAGTTCTCATATGTCACATAAACACGTAGGTGTGTGTGTTTTCTCTATGGAAGAGGAAAAGGAAAGGAGGAACAGAGGGTAGAGCAGTCAAAAGACTTTGATTTTGTCATGAATGAGTTGAGAAAAGGTCAAAGATGAACCAGATTTTGTCTGCTGTATTTGTCATAGGTTGCTGTTTAAATATCAGGTAGTTAGTTGTGAGAGGGAAGCTTATAGCAGAACTGTAGTAACAGCTGGTCTTGGACAGAGGTGCATTAGTGAGCATTATTTGCATCGTTGTAATGATGAACGTGTTGTACCCTGTCAGTTGGCAGTATCTAGAGGTCAGCTTTGGATTTGTCACATGTGCGATGCTAAAATTAGTAAAAGTGAGATGCCAGCTGAATGCTGGGTCAATAACCTGGAGCTGGATCCCATTCCACCTGGACTTGGATGTTTGAACAGCTTAGAGCAGCATTTGATCGCGTTACATATCCCGTTCATGAAAATGTTGGCACTGCCAAAGGGTGGGCAGAATGGAGTACATGGACCGGTGTTCCAGCCGACATTGTGCAGTCGACTCGTGTGTTGCCCCGGTCCAGTATGGAGGGGTCATTGGTACAGGTCAAGTTAAAGCGTAAACTGATGTATACAGGCAGCACTGCATGTTTCAGGACACTTTTCTAAAGCCTGTTGATATTGGTCAGGAAGCATTA